>CM040406.1:109037637-109057637 GCA_022702515.1 Ilyophis sp. 1 JC-2022
CAAAAGTCAGTTTTCTATTTCAAGTTTCGGCATTTCATTTTCCCACAAGACTTTTTTTTACCACGCGGTGTTCATTCAGGCTGAAAGGATACGGCTCGCCAACAACGACATTATTTTTTTCAGTTCGTCGTGTCCAACGCGTCGTCTGTGTGACTGCGGCCTCCTCCACCACACAGAAGGTCTGAAGAATCATTGTGTGCCAGCAGTCTGCAGAAGGTAGGTGGCGTGGCGTTGTGCACGGCCGGCTGTCTTTGACACATCAACGTGTCTGTCAGTTTATAAAGGCTCCTCTTCACTGTTCCCAGTAGAGACCACACCCTTGTTTACTGCACACAAACCTATCAAAATCTTGTGACAGCTTGATGGGGGGGGGGGGGGGGGGGAGTTTTACAGGATTTACAGAGGTGAAGTCTGTTTAAGAACTCATTTAGAAAATTGGAGGGGGAGGCTTTACCTTTCCTTCATATAAATTTGTGAAAGCCTCCATATTGCCGAGACTTTTGAGACGTAAGGTCCTCAATGAATCAGCATAGGAGCTTTTAATTGGATTAAGCAAGATGGTTTGAGAGCAGACAAACATTTATTATTCCTTTGTATTTGTTGTTGAATTCCTTCTTGCATTATACTCACAGCAAGTAAAACAAATACTTTTACCATCACAGATAATGATGAGAACAGGCCATTCCTCCCATCTAGATTTGCCATTGACCTACAAGCTGAAGAGTATTTTACGTTCGCCATTTACGTGCAAACTAGAGTCCAGTATTGCATCATGGCTGGACTTGAAAATCCGTAGTGTCTCCGCCTTTACTACATAACCTGGCAAGCTATTCCACACATTGAGAACTCTGTGTAAATGAATACTTCCTGAAATTTTTTTGTGGAATTTACCTTGTGCTAATTCCCATATATACCCCCTTGTTTACAATAGTCAATTTAATGCAATTTAAAGGGGTTACTGTAAAATTTACAGAAACCTGCAGGCAGTGAGTTGCCTGTCAGTTTCTGTATTTCAGATTACGGTTCATCTGTTGTAATTCTAACTACAGTACTGCATAATAACAAACTGTACTATGTTAGTGCTACGTTTAATCATAATCTCAAAGCCAGTTACGTTTTATAATAGAAGTCTGCTTCGCACAAACATTCAGAGCAATGCTTCACTCAGAACTAGTTAACGAAGGTACATTCAGTTTATAATGAATCAATATGTGGGCTCTTACCACACAGAGCTCAAAAACCAAAACTTGGTCATCTTTGATTTACCCAGAATATTTGCAGGCCTGTGCAGACAATGCAAATCAATAGGTAACATTCTTCTCGTGTGAAGATCTGATTTGTGCACAGTGCACAGATCCTGGCCAAATTAAACAAGATCTTTCAAGTCTACCATGGCTCAGCAACGCAAGTAGAGTAATTTCAGATGAAACCTCTGGCTATTAAAGCTGAAGTAAATAAATGGCCAGCTTGCTTTGTATTAGAGTATGTTAAAAATATATATTATGCCATGAAGTATAAAATTCACATTCACATTGATTCACCTCAGTCTTAAATCTGTTAAAAAAAATAAAAATTAAAAATCATTATTTGCAATATAGCACAAATATGGACTTTTTATTTTTCATATCATGCATATCTATTTCTGGCTTAAGAGGGTAAATAATTAAGAGCACGAAATTAAGAAAAAATAACAGCTTGTTAAAATGCTGGAATTGCAATTGTGATTGGAACGAAAACCAGCATACACAGGGATACTCCAGGACAGAGGTTGAGAACCACTACCCTATGACACATTAAGTTCTGGTAAAGTGGCAAGCAGGCACTTTAATATATTTATATATTTAGCCAGTTTTCTATCTCTGCTGACTGATTAAAATTATTTTATGTAAATCACCTTGTTATTGACTCCAGAGACAAGGAAGTTGTCAACAAACAATACCAAATCCTCCATTAGTGATCCCCATAATCAGAAGACCACTGTAGAAGCTCACTGTCCTATACTGTGTAATCCATTCGAAACACATTGCTCTACATATCAAAACAATGTGTGTCTCTGAAATCCATAACCCCAGATTTCTCTATGGACTGCTACATTAGTTCCTTGAAAGGACTCTCCTGGCTACCAGTGGTCATCAGTGAGATGCAGCTGTTTTCTGATGTACTGTGTTTTTTGAGGTGCTGTGTCACTTGCATAGTGTAAAATAATCACTAGCTTGCAGGAGAGCGTATCAGAACTGTATGTGAGAGGCGTATTTTGAGATTCCAAATTGGGGTGAAAAGGGGGGGGGGGGAGGCGGGGTGTTGCTTTTAAAATACAGCCCATTTAGGGGTTCATAATGCATGTCCCCTGTCACTAGATATTCATTTATCAAAGGATAAATGAGCTGGTGTACTGATGATGGCTATGACTGGATCTGCACTTTCAGTAAAGGCCACTCGCTACACCGTGGCTATTTTTGGAGCACAGTCCGGAGCGCTGCCTCCGAACAACGTCCCGTTCATTTATTCTTTGATAAATGTGTAAACCCTTTTGTGAATCCAATCCAATCCTCTTTATATTTCCCTGGAGCACTGAGATAATTCTGCTTTGTTTATGACATCTGCTGTATCGTTAGCTGGCTCACCCATTTACAAGTGTGACATAAGAAAAAAGGGAGGGGCTGTTACCATAGTGACACCAAGCATATAGTGTTATTTTGACCTGTTCCTCAAGGTTTGTCTCTAAATTTCAGTATGAAGTTTATAAACAAAAAATAAGCTGACTATATTGTACCATATGTTCACTGTCCCCTCTCCGGACCCAGAGATGTTATTTACCATTGTTTTAAGAGATGCTATGCATACAGTTGCAAAAAACCTGGTAAAACTGTGACCATCGATGCATTCCGTTATTTGGGCTTTATTCAGTATTATAACATCTAGTCAGCAAAGAATGCATTTTGAAACTGAAATGAATGCATACTCAGTCAACCCGCCTGCAAGCACCCCCACAAAACTCAGAATGGCTCTTTCTGGAGGTGTCTGCTTTGTAACAACAAAGGAAGGTCTGAGGCATGGATGTTTGGCACTCCAAACATGGGGTGCGGCTATTGATTGCTGGTGGGCCCACATGTGTTTATCTGCAGCTGTCTTCTTAGGTAAGAATGAGTAATCTAGGGCACATTTGGGTTGCCGTGGCAATGTGGATATTAATTTTCTTCCCTGCAGTAAATACAAAGTGATCAGTTACCTTTATTTTTGTCATTATTTCAGTCACTTCATTCAATGGCACCTTAATTTAGCGCGGCAGTCACCTTTACACCCGCGGCACGCAGCGCAAGCAGGGGGTATTGTTTTCACTCCTGTCTGTGCGTGCGTCTGTCTGTCTGTGTTTGTGTCCCTATCATCCATAACTCAAACAATTCTACTCTGTTTATGATGAAACTTTGTGGAAATGTTGACAGTTGGGCAATGACCTGAATTTTAATTTTTAAAAAGTTTTAGTGTCATGCATATTGCGTTCAGCGTCGAGATTAGCACACGCGCGGGTGTATCATCTCTGAGTGCCATTCTAATTTATGTTTTGTTGTTTCATATATTTGTTACGTTGTTGTTCATTCTTAAAACACAATTTCCTGGGGTCAGTAAATAATTTTCCAGTTTTTCTACGTTCTTCAATTCGTTTCATAAAACTCACTTTATTCAATGCTTGGTGACAATTTAATTGTAAAAAAAAAAAAAAGACACGCTATAGCAAATACATTATGGTTGACAAATAGATTTTGAATAAAAGGCACCTGTGCTTGATGAATTAGAAAAGAAACCCAGGGAAAGCATTTCATTGAACAGAGCGATAATGCATAAAGCAGCTGTGTAAACACTGGGTTTGCTTGGGACGTCCAAATATAGATTACTGATGTGCTGGTGAATTTCCAATTACTTACAAGATTTCTCAGACAATTAAATATATTCTATGGTTTCATATATACAGTATTTTCAATGGGAATATTGTGGACAAACAACTCATAAAATGTATCTTACCTGGGAGTGGCCTTAAAACAAAAGCTGTCCCTCTCTGAAAATTCCAAAATTTTGAATTTTTCCTCTTGGTTCTAAATTCCTGACATAATTTATCCAATAAAGTAACCCAATGTGCCGCAATTTATTATTCTCAATGACTCCTCAAATGTAATCACACTCAGTGAGGGCAAATCAGGAAGGGTGTGTAGAAAATAATGAAGCAATCGTATTGAGAAAATGATATTTGTTTTACTTGCTTCCTCTGTGTGAATGTAAAGCAGGCATCTCAAGCTCCAGCTAGCTGAAGGTCAGCGGGTTCCCAGGAGCTCTAGGGACACGGCTGTCATAATTAACATGGATATTTTAAAAGGCTGTGGAGTGCATACTCATTGCTCAAGTTTAACATAGAGCTTTGAGAGGATTGGCAGATATTAAGGTATATTGCCTCTGAACACATGCATTTTTATAATGAAACTGCTCCCTCTACACCACTTTTGAGATTGAGTTTGCTCTGACTGTTACCCTTGGTCTGGGGCTGTGCATCACATTGTGCATTTTATCGCTAATCTTTAAACCCTTAAACCCTTTAATACTTGTGGATAGGCTTTGGTTGTATTCACTTTTAAATATGTAAATGTATACATACCAATAACCAATACATACTTTGATCTCATTGCATAACTCCTCCCATAGTTTGAGGCAAATAAAATGGTCCTGTCCCACTAAGAAATCCTCTGAGTCTAAGCCAAACACCTGTTTTGTTTGCCCTTGAGAATAGTTGCCCGCGTTATCAGCATTTGGAATTTGAGATTTTAAATATTTAGTTAGCTAAAGTGTTTATTTTTTCACCGCTCTCCTACAGGGAGGAGAACATTTTGGAATGACATCACATACAAAATTTATTTATGAACAGGATGTAAAGAAACGTGATTTTAGAAAAACTTTCCTACAACATAATGTGGGAAAATGACACAGGTGGTGGTCCAACTAAAGAAAGAATAGCCTATTAACACAGATAGATCAAAAGGTGGAAGGTATGCAAAATGAGCAAGTCGTGGGAGTGGGAGGAATAAACACGGGTGAACTTGTGACGGAAGAAGACGATAGTGTCAGAAGGTTACTGTATTCACAATTCATTATACCGTAAGCACTACTGAATGCATATAGGCAGAACTACGGTTTTATGCTAACTGCTAGCTGATGACTTCAATAGAAGTCTTGCGTCCTTTCAATAAAACAAATATAATGTCATATTAGCCTATATCTGAAAGTGAGAAATGATTAGCAGAAACATGTGTGAAATGTTTTAAATCCTGTCCTTTCGAGTGCTATGCATTAGAGGGTGCATTTGTCCTACAGCCTGCCAAACTTCTCATGCATCCTGTGTGTAAGCTATAGCCTATATCAGCACAGACAAATTACGCCTGCTTTCAGGAGATCTAAAAATTCTCACACAAAGAGGAGAGTCACTAATAATGCCTGTTTTAGTAAATCAGACCGAATACTTAATTTACATAATCTCCACCCTGTTTTAGCGCTTTCACTCCAGGTATACATATGCATGAACACATTTAACTATGCATCAAAAGGAAAGTCGTAGAGTGACGTTACCCCCACAAATTACATCCTGATAGCAATTTTTTACCCATTGCGACCGTTTAGTAAATCCGATTGCGTCAGAAAATCAGTTGCAATCCTTTAGTAAATCCAGCCCTGAGTTTATGAGATGACTTTGTATATTAATATACCTATTGACATTTTCTTAAAAATATATTTGCTGAGTGTGTAGTGGATACATCCCTCTGTGATATGTTGTGGTTATTTGAAGTTTTTAGAATCCCTTGTCCATCACTTACAAATTATAAAAATATATATTTCTGTTGATTAACTCTTAATATTTTGTTTTTCACAGTGTGTCACTCACCAACTGCCCCCATGCCATTGGCCAGTCTAAAATGTATAAATGTTTACTTTTCAGGGTTGTTAAGTTTAGTAAGTGGTCATAAGCATACATAATAATATATTCTGGGTGCATTACTTTAAGTGAAAACATGCACATATTAAACATGCTACCCAGAAACAACATGACAGCATGGTTAACATAAGTGATGTTGTACTATAATTATTATAGCATTGTTTATTTTTAAATGCATTATTAGGGTGCCAAGCAATAAAGGTGCAAGGCAACCCACTGTTATTGTCCATTTTATTATTCCTATGGCAGCACCCATTTTGGCTTGGTCACTTTAAAAAAAAAAAAAAACTTGGCATACTGATAGAGAGCCAAGCCATTATCCTTGTCCCCCAATTTTGGGTTGATTGCACCATGCATCTAGCGCCATCATCAGGGCAAATTTCGAAGTTCAAAGGGCTGGTTCTCTTACAGGGCTGGTGACGTACAGTCATGAAACTGTCATCAGAGTATGCGACTGGGCCAGGAATACTAATTTACCTGAAGGACCCATAACTTCTGCCATGATTAATTTTCCAGCAATTTGAATTTTTTGAACCTAGGCTTGAAAGAATTTTCAAGTGAGTCTGAACCTCAATAATTATAAAAAAATGTTTACCTCTCAAAACAATCAAATTTTGTGGTTGTGGACTTTTGACACAAACAGCTGTAACTCATGAATGCTATGCCCGATCCTCACCAACCTTGGTACTCAAGTGCAATACTTGCTTTGGAGGTAGCATGTAATATTTGGTAGATCTTTGGCAATAGGTAGCACTATACGAAGCAAGTACATTTAAATGCCTATAACTCTTACTGTTTGACCAATCGTGTTGAGGTTTTGGATTTTACATCTTTGTGCAAGGCCCTACCAGTATCTGTAATGATGAAACAATATATAAAAAATAGGAAGACCTCTTGACTTGGTACTACCATGCAAAATTTGGGATCAGTCGGCCATTAGGGGGCGCTATAGCAAAAATGCAGGTTTTTTTTTGGATATAGTTAATGTTAAATAATTTATACCGTGGTCTGGGTGAATACTCAATTCTGATTGGTCAATGAGCGGAGGTTATGTATAATCCATGGTTATCCAGGTCACACCGTCACAGGTTTGATCACCGTCCTAAATTCATGCGATGCCGGCTGTCTGGCCAGCTACACAACCTACGGATGGAAATAAGCAGATATAATAAGATGTAAGAAGTAAAAGAAGCCAAATTTAGCCTACCTACTTTCTTTCCCTCAGTGACTACCGTTACTGGAGGGCAGATGGCTACTCCGCCTCGTAGGCTGCAAATAGTAATTTAGGCTACTGCATAGCTGGGCTACGATAAACTTTTGTCTTTGTTTTAAAGATATTGCAAATGAAATACGTGGCTAGACAACTATATAGCTAGGCAGTTACATTATCACAGAGTTAGTAAAGCGCAGTTTGGTGTATATATGTGCAAAGTGTAATCTTTTTTTTTTTTTACTGCGAGCCATAGATCAGTTTCTTCTATTTATAAATTAGCATAGCAACAGCATACAGCTGATTTAGAAAATCGGTAAGTAACGTTAACATTAATCTGCAGTTAAAAAAATTATTCTGCAAATATCCTAGTTACAACAACTTTAATCTAGCAAAACATTTTTGTGGTTAGAGGTGCAGTATTTATTCAGTTTGGAAATACAAATTTATCATAGTAGGAATTTACATGTAAATTAACGTCAGCAACACGCTGACTGCTTGTGGATTCAAGCTACTTCACAAAGCACATTAATAGGCTATTCAAAATAGGCTACACTGCGTGACCAAACCATTTTTAAAAAGCAAGACAGAGAGAGGGAGGTAAAATTGAATCTACTTGAGTTATGGTTTCATACAATTTTCTTAAATAATGTCATGACAAAAATTGGTGCCAATTGTAAGTTATAAAACCGAGAAGGAACTATTTTTTATAACTAGTATCCAGAAATAAAATGAACGACGAGATGGTTTTTGTTCAAGTATAACTACCAAACAGAAGTTTTGCTTGACAACTTAACAACAACATGCCCAAAGAGCAACGGAAGGATATTAAAATGTCAGCTGATTAAGTGATAAAAATCAATAAATATGAAAGTAACTATAATCATTGTTGGCAACCATAAGCGTAAATGTGGATTACATGGTTTTAACGCACTCCGCAGAGGTTATTTGCCTCAACATTGTGTGTTAAAACTGTGTAATCCACTCCTCATTGTGGATTATTGTTTACATAATTTACGTCAATAGATCCTACTCCTTCAGATGAACAACTTTGCCTCAAGAACCGATATCAGCACCCATTTAGATTTTCCGCAATTTAGAATTTTTCACAAAACCTACTTTCGCGAACTTGTCCTAGTCCCTTAGGCCGAGCGTCACCAAATTAGGCTTGGAAGAATCTGTGGAGTCTAACTCAATAATTATAAAAAATATTGAACTTTCAAAATAATATGGCCGCCACATGACAATCAGTTGTTGTATGTGTGGCCAATTTTTACTAAAACACCTGTAACTCATAAATTCATTATCAGATCATCATAAACTTGGTATATACAGCAAATGCAATATTTCACTTGCAGCATGCAAAATTTGGTGGCCGTTCAACAATACGGTATAAGTAAGGAATAAACGACGACAGGCTGTCCTGTTATTGGAAAATAATGTACGACGGGCGTGGTGATGCGGCTGAGGCGAAACCGAGATCGCTTACCACGCCGAAGTAGGCTACGTTATTTTTCAAGAAAGGGACAGCCCGGATTGGTTTATTCTGCTTATACTACGGTTACCAACGACGATTGTATATTAGTTACTTTTATATGTATTGATTTTATCGACTTAATCAGCTGAAATTTAAATATCCTTCCGAGGATCTTTTGGCCTGTTGTTTTCCAGTTGTCAAGCAAAACTGCTGGTTGGTAGTTCTATTTGAACAGAAAACATCTCATTGCTAATTCCATTTCTGGTTACTAGTTCCAATTTGTCCGTAGTTATGCAAAACCTCTCGTTTAGTTCTGTAAACAATTCATTCTTTTGGCCTAAGGAAAAGTTTCTTCTCAACTTTATACAATAAAATTAACACTAATTCTGGTTATTTTTGTCATTAGTTGCATTATTTAAGAAAATTGCATGAAACCGCAACTCAATTTACCTCCCTCCCTGTCTTGCTTTTAAAAAATAGTTTGGTCACGCAGCCTGTTTTAAACAGCCTAACCTAGGCTCAGGAAATTGCATTTCAGATTTCCATCATGAGATTGGAACATCTGAAAAAATTGCCTACTATAGATACAGAGTTTGTTACTGTTAGATGTAGCTTGTCATATCTAAGCCATTTCGGTGGATAAATAGTTTTTTAAATATACAGATTAACGTGCTTTGTGAAGTAACTTGCTCACATTCGCAACCAGCGATGCTCACGTTAACATTACATTACAAGTCCTAGGCTACTATGTTACGTTAATATTTCCAAACTGAATAAATACTGCACCTCTAACCACAAAACTGCTTTGCTAGATTAAAGTTGTAACTAAGATATTTGGCGAATATAAACTTTTTAATCTGCAGATTTAGCGTTATTTACCGACTTTATTAATCAGCTTTGTGTGTTTCTATGGTTAACATTCGGCTCTGGCAGCAGATAACGTAGATGGCATATTAATTTGGAACGGTGATTAAGCCTCTTAGTTTGAACTATTTCATAGGTGTCTCTTTATTGGAAATTAATGCGCACCCTCCAGCCAATCTGAAACGAGAATTTACCCAGACCGGGGTATAAGAAGGAAATAACTTAAAATTCCTCAGTCTCCTCAAATCCTTGAGCAATCAAGTTGAAATTTTGCATACTATGTCTTTCTGCAAGGCTTCCATTGGAAGTGCAATGATAAAGTCATTATCTGAAAAAATATAGCCACCATCAGCCGACCAGTTGCGAGTAGGCATGTGTCAGGCTTAGCAATGACTGATAATCATGAAACTTGTATGTATGTTGACCTCTCAACTAGGTACTACCATGTCAGATTTTCGGACACAGACTGAAGATTTTTGTACCATTCATCCATTATGTGTTTTTAAATTCAATTTATGATTGGATTATTGGATAGTATAGACCACTGCTAAAGGGCGTCACTATTTTGCAACTTCCTGTCCAAACAGGAAATAGTCACCTTCTCCACGTTTTATTACGTTACAAACATATTCTACAATAGATTGAGTTCATTTTTTGTCTCAAAATTCTACAAAAAATAGCCCATAATGACAAAGTGAAAACAGGTTTTTAGACATTTGTGCTAATTTATTAAAAATCTAAATGTAAAATATCATATGTAGTGCACACCCTTTGATATGACACCCAAAAGTGAGCTGAGGTGCATTTTGTTTCCACTGATACTGCTTGAGATGTTTCTATAACTTAATTTGAGTCCACCTGTGATAAATTCAATTGATTGGACATGATTGGGGATTGCCAACACCTGCCTATATAAGGTCCCACAGTTGACAGTGCATGTCAGAGCAAACTCCAAGCCATGGGGTCAAAGGAATTATCTGCAGACCTCAGAAACAGGATTGTGTCAAGGCTTAGATCTGGAGAAGGGTACGGAAAAATTTCTGCAGCTTTACAGGTCCCAAAGAGCACAGTGGCCACTATCATTCGTAAATGGAAGAAGTTTGGAACCAGCAAGAATCTTCTTAGACCTGGCCGCCCGGCTAAACTGAGAAATCGGGGAAGACGGGCCTTAGCCAGGGAGGTGAGCAGGAACCCGTGAGTCACTCTGACAGAGCTCCAGCGTATCCTTGTGGAGATGGGAGAACTTTCCAGAGGTCCACCGTCCAGGCAGCACTCCACCAATCAGGCCTTTATGGTAGAGTGGCCAGAAGGAAGCCCCCTCCTTAGTAAAAGGCACATCACAGCCCGCTTGGAGTTTTCCAAAAGGCACCTAGAAGATTTTCTGGTCTGATGAAACCAAAATTAAACTTTTTGGCCTGAATACCAAGCGTCACTTCTGGAGGAAACCAGGCACCGCTCATCACCTGGCTAATACCATCCCTACAGTGAAGCATGGCGGTGGCAGCATCATGATGTGGGGATGTTTTTCAGCAGCGGAAACGGGGTAACTAGTCTGGATAGAGGGAAAGCTGAATGCAGCTAAGTTCACCGAGATCCTTGAAGAAAATCTGCTCCAGAGCGCTCTGGACCTCAGACTGGGGCGAAGGTTTACCTTCCAACATGACAACGACTCGAAGCACACAGCCAAGAGAACAAATGAGTGGCTTCGGAGAAAGTCTGTGCATGTCCTTGAGTGGCCCAGCCAGAGCCCAGACCTGAATCCAATTGAACATCTGTGGAAAGAGCTGAAAATGGCTGTGTACCGACACTCCCCATCCAACCTGACAGAGCTTGCAAGGATTTGCCAAGAGGAATGGGCAAAAATC
Organism: Ilyophis sp. 1 JC-2022; assembly: GCA_022702515.1. Classification (NCBI taxonomy): domain Eukaryota; kingdom Metazoa; phylum Chordata; class Actinopteri; order Anguilliformes; family Synaphobranchidae; genus Ilyophis; species Ilyophis sp. 1 JC-2022. The sequence continues at coordinate 109,049,028 of CM040406.1, forward strand.
CTTGTCCAGAAACAAGTGTGCTAAGCTCGTAGCTTCTTTCCCAAGACACCTTGAAGCTGTAATTGCTGCCAAAGGTGCAGCAACCAAGTATTAGGCTAAGGGTGTGTACAGATATGTATCCCCTAAATAACCTATTTTTGTCAATAAAATAAAATTGCATATTTTCTAAAAACCTGTTTTCACTGTCATTATTGGCTATTGTGTGTAGATGTTTGAGGCAAAAAATTTACTCAATCTATTGTAGTATAAGTCTAACGTAATAAAACGTGGAGAAGGTGAAAGGGGTCTGCAGACTTTCCAGCTTGACTAAGCAGAACTCCTTAACACTTTGTCTGATTGCAATAAAACTTCATATATGTGTTAGGGATCAAAGACAGATTATATCAGCATGCTCTATCGGCCCCTTCTATTAGTGCCACCATGTGGCTGCAAAACATGCATACTGCTCACGCTGTTTTCTCTAAAGCTGAAAAGCCTTTGATATTGCATCAATACTGCTTCTCCCAAGGTGCGATGCTTGCAGAACTTGGTCGCATGGGAAATCTGTTGTGCTTGCTACCCATAGTTGCCATTTTCAGCTATATTTTTAGTTTATATATTGATGTCCTTGGAAAAAGGTTAGTAATTTATCACTATACACATTCAAATCCAACATGAGCTTAACTAGTCCTCTGCGGGATTGTAAAGTTATTCTCAGTCTGATTGGGCAGGGTGGGTCATTTGGTGAAAAATGATCGGGATGCAAATTGCCTGTTTACCCTCGGCTTTCTGCTCAATGCAAGTTTGGGCCACAGATTCCTTGTTTTATCAGTGAGAGAAATGGACTGGGGCCACACTGAGCTGTTCCTGAGCTCACTTTTCATAACTCATCCTCAAGACGTGCCTCTCCGCTTAGATGTTTTGACCAATCCAGGATTAGTTATGGATTTCACAGAATGTTTAAATTTTTTCTGTTGGCAGTTTTTTTCCTGGTAGAAGATGAAAGCAGAAAAATTGGGAATCAATTATTTGTGCTTTCTGTCCTTGTGCTTTTGATGGTGTATCTGTATTGGGGAAGATGGCGCTTCTTGTAGCCATTAAGATTAGACATGAATCATTTAAAGGATGATTTTCTGTGCATACATTTAAGGATGATAGAATATGAGAAAAGAAAAAACACACATTTTCTTCTTAGTATGCTGTCCATAAAATACACAAATGACCAGGAAAATAGTTATTGATTAGTGCAAAAAGATTTTAAAAAGAATTTTCATTGTACTATGACGATGAAAGTAGGGACTTTTATAATGACATTCAGGAGAGATTTTTAGTGTGCATAACAAATAGCCCTCACAAATGACTTATTTATTTATTTTTACAAGATTTTAATAATTTACCTAACACTCCTTTGGAATACAGAGCACCCACTGACTATAACAGCTCTCATCAGCTCTCACTATACAGTGGAACAATGGTTTAATAAGATAATTGCTTCTTTATCAATCATCTTCAACATTAATAGATTTGGCCTTTATTGTTCCTGTGACTTGTTTTATCCTGTATTCCATTCAATAGATAATGTACAAGCTCAGAGAGGCTGTAAAGTGCAAACATTTAATCATTCATTTAATTTAATAATTTAATGTGTAATTTAATAACAGAGCTGCCAAATTATGTATTGTTAACACCCATTGAGCATTTGTGAGTAATTTCTAAAATACAGACGTTCACAATGATGATAAATCGACTCCAGTTTATCAATGTTCTGTTTAAAAACCAGTCTGCATTGTTCTTTTGATGATCTTGCTGTAGGGCACCCAAAAGCCATGCAAACTCATATTTTAAAACTGGTCATTTGATCTTGGGATTCAAAACCCTACAAATCATTTGATTGTTTAAAATACTTTCCCCTATGAAACCTCACTGGTGATCAGACTAATTTCATTGTACCCTTTGCATTTAAATCACTGTGGAGCACTCTGCAGTGAGCATCAACATCACTAAATATAATTCACATAACAAAACAGAATCGAAAAGATAAATAGATCAATTTACAGATAAAATGGCTTGCACACCAGACATAATAATAAGTGGTGGGGAAAAAATAATAATTAAATGAAAAAACATCAGCGCATGGACAGTTTCGCTTCAGATAATTCTAATTTAATATTAATTTACAACATGACACTTTGTTGTGGATTAATATGGACCCAGGCTCTTTGTTCTTGAAGAAAAACAGTGATTCAGACTATCAGAATATATTTGAAGGTTAAGTCTGCTGTGGAATTTCTGCTAGGGAGAGACTATCACAAAAGATGCAAACAGAACAAACAAGCTGATGAGGACGGCAGGCTAAACAAGTATGATCCTATACCCGGTTTTCCTGCACTAACAAAATAGGAAGTAAAGATGTTCTAAAGTGCAACAATCCAATGGTGTTCAGTTCCTTGAGACTACTGTCAAAGGCTGCTGGATAGCCCTTTTGGTTAAGGCTATTTGGTTATTGAGCTTCACGGCCTCGGATCGAATCCAGACCATGCCATTGCCGACTGTGGCTGGTAACTCCATAGGGCGACGTGCAATTGGCGATTGCGTTACCCAGGGAATGGGAGGGTTCAGTCAGATAGGGTTCTGTGTGCATTGCTATTGGGCGACCCCCACTTGTCGACCATCACTCTGATGCCAGATATGCAGTAGATATGGATGGGTCACTTTATGGGTAGTTTCTCCTGACTCATTTTCCCATTGAACTCTATGGAAAAATAAGTCAGGAGAAACAACCCTCACAGCCATTTAGCCAACCATGTATTCCATACTATTCACATGTAATTTACAGCTTTATCTAGTGCCACCCCCCAATTCCCATTGAGATCCATTTAAAAGCAGAGAAAAGTTATCAAGTCTTTTGATGTTGTTGGGTCACATATGTCAGGAAGTCATGGCATGAAAGGATATACAACCAAATATTAAATATAATGACTTTATTTAAGTTTGTTAATTTGTCCAATTACTTTTGGTTCCCTAAAATGGGGGGGGGACTATGTGTAAAAAATGGTTACAATTCCTACACGGTTCACCCAATATGATGTAAAAACCCTTAAAGCTGAAGGTCTACACTTTAACCTCATAGCCACTTTTCCATTTCAAATTCAATGTGCTGGAGTACAGAGCCAAAGCAGAGCCAGTAACACTTTTGGAGTGCACTGTAAATTTCATTATGTTTCGCAGTTTGTGAAACAATCATTATTTTGGTCCAGACGTTTTGGGGAAATATTTATTAAAATGTATTTACTGTATACTTGCATGAAACATTAAACATATTTTCACTCACTTTTCATATGAAATGCCACGTCTATTAATCGAGTTTCAAAATACCATCAGGAAAGTTTAATTTCACCTTCAAATGTCTGATACTCCCCATTAATTTTCATGGGAGCTCTGGTGTTTTGCACTCAACATGCGCAGTACAGGCTTACTTCTGTGTTTCACAGCTTAGGTTGGTTGCAGGCGTGCTTCCTGTCTAGTTAAGTATGCATGTCTATGGGTTCACGTAATGTACGTGGCTGCGGTTGCGGATGATTGCCCATTCCAAATTGGGGAGGGAATTGCATATGCTCAGCCCTGCTTTTGGTGCCAAATTTATATTTAAAAAAAAAAAGAAAGCAGTGCCAAAAGTCAGATGGCTCATAGCCTTTATGATGCGTTTTATTACTCTTTCACGTCATAAAATTATAATTACAGTCCGTAATTTTCATTTGTTTTTATAAACACAAAACAATGATCATGCCTCTTGTATTACACGTTGAAATGTGATACAGTGAGCACCATAATTTATTGGACAGTGACACATCTTTTGTTATTTTGGTTCTGTACTCTAGCACATTGAGTTTGAAAGGATACAATGACAATGAGGTTGAAGTGCAGACTGTCAGCTTTAATTTGAGTATGTTCATCCATATCGGAATGAACCTTTGATAGAACCTTTAGTACATAGTCCCCCTCCCCCATTTTCTGGCATCAAAAAATATTGGACAGTTTAACATAATGTAGAATAAAGTAATAATTTTGAATATTTGGTCGCATAGCTTTTTTGCATGCCATGACTTCCTGATGTATGTGACCCAACAATATCAAAAAACTCTTGATATCTTATTTTCTGGTACTACAAGCGATAATATAACCTCTCTGCATTTGAATGGATCTCTATGGGAATTGGGTGGTGAGACTAGATTTAGCTGTAAATTACACTGGAACAGTATGGAACACATGGTTGGCTAAATGGCTTTAAGTCATCAAGGGTCTGACGTATCAAGCAAGCCTGATATGCATGGATAACTTTAAGGGTTTCTTCTCCTGACTTATTTTTCTATAGAGTTCAATAGGAATATGGGGTAAGTTGTAAATGCCATAAGGACATTTCTAAAATACTGCCAGTGAGAAAACCAGAGGGGACAATAGGATAAAACAAAGAAAATGTAATGCACTGCAAGCACAAGAGAATCCCCTGGATTACTATGGCCTGAGTGTTTTCTGTCATCTCAAGCGCTCAGATTGATTCTTACATGGCAATTGCAAACATGGTAAGCCCATGTGTGTGTTTGAATTTATTCTGGAGAGAATGCTTAGAAGGTATTTACTCTTTAAAACAAGCTTTCAATGTGGGAAAAGCTACCCTTTGGTTTGGACTGTGATATTTATGGCGTTCATTTAAAGGGTTCCCGTAATCCGTGATTCATTTTATGCGAAGCGGGAACCATGCTCTTGAAACTGACCAATGATAGAATATTCCGAGAAGTAATTACTTTAGTTAATCGAAGATGCACTGATCTAGCATGCTGTTCAGAATTAATGCAATGTTGGTTTCTTTAAGCTCTTTAGCAATGTCATCGATCCACTGATGATTCTGTCCATGCCAGACAGCAGGATGTGGACGCCATATCACTGAAAAAAATGTTCATCTATCAGAAGTAAATATTTTGTGCATTAAGGATGTGACACATCCTTTTTATTTTTGTTAATGTCACTACCTGTTGTAGGATATGCACTTTTTGGAGAGCTGTTGCTTTAAAGATAGTTAATAGCCTCTCAATTCTTCTTTTTCGAAAAATTATAGATGATTTAGAAAAAATACTATAGAAAACCATAAAAAGTGGCAAACTCTCTGTGCTGTATTGGTATGGGGCATACCCCGCTAAGCTGTAACTGGGCAGATGGCATATCTGCCTTCCCAATAGGCCACTTAAAAATATTTCTTAATGTGTGTGCTTGGCTTGGTGTTGCTGGAATAATCTTGGTTGACAGCATATCCAGGAACAAAGGAAGGGTTGAACTCAAATGTATCAGGGGCGTCAACTAATTTGCCCATCCTCTTATCAGTGCTCTATCTTGTGTGATAGTAGTTGCCTGTAGTGTGGACTCAGCGGCAGTGGATCAGAAATAAAATGTACCCATTTATCGACGCACTAACAAAAAAATGTTTCAATATCAATACAAGAAATATTCTATGTTCTAAATTCTATTGTATGCATTGTAGCTCACTTGAAAACGTGGTCATGGTAAGATTATGCATTGCTAGAGGATTGCAAAGGATACAGACAAGAACAACTAAAGAATGGTACGTATATTGAAAATGTAGTTTGTCCGCCTTAAAGTGTATGATAAAATGTCATAATTGTATAATTCAGCTACATCAACTGTGAGCCACATTTGACCATAGGATTTCTCATTGTACCCTCTGTTGTTTTGGACAATGTAAGAGTGTGATCGAGGCACAACAGAGGCCCTGCAGGCTCAAAACTGGATCAGCCCATCTGGCGTCTGTCAGAATTGCCCAATGACCAGTCCAGCCATGGTGGAAGTGCATGCTTTAACAGTAGGGTGAACAGATGAGAACAAGTACATCTGACTGCAGGATGCGGGAGGGGTGGGGTTGGATGTCGATGGGTAGCATATGACATCTAACCCCACCCATCGATACATGCAATTGGTTAAAAACTATTTCGCCAGGGTGTCTCGTGACATAACCTGTAGAACACTATCTACATGCTCACTGCGAGCCGTGACGCCGGCGGTTGTAATCCGACCACGCAAACTTTGTCACGTCTCTCCACCTGCATGCTTCATGTCTCTACACTGCGCTGTCCAATATAGTTGAAAAAGCCCTAAAAATATATATTAAAAGACAATTCCACCTCACGAAGCACTGGGTTGAACTCGGTGTACTAGGATTTCCAAAGGGCGGGGTTTAACTTGATAGTTGGTGTCTACAATTGCTCCCCCATCCCATAGTCGCCTAGGGTGGCAAATAGTCTAGAGCCATGCCTGAGCGAAGTGATGCATCCCACGGATGGTAATTGAATCCAGACCACGATGGTGGCGACTGGGGCTGAGAGGTGACACGCAATTCTCTGTGTGCTTTTGTCTGACCTGTTTGAAGCTTCACTGCCATGTGCCACGAACCGGATGGATCAGTTAAATACAGACCAAAAGCCTCAATGTTCCCTGGCGGCCAATGCTCCAGAAAATGATAAGGGGCAATTTGCCATCCGAGCAGCTGCAGATTACACTGGGAATTCAGCTGCCTCTGAAGGAGTTGCAAATTCAATGGTTTGTTACCACCGCTCAGATTTAGGCAATACTGATTTGGGTTGAGTTTGATCTTTTCTCCTTCCGCCCCTTGCTTTAAAATCATACATGCTCCTGGCAAAGCATTTTGCATGTAATGGCAAAGCAAGATGGTGAAGCGTTAAGTTGCCTGGTCTCGCTCAAGCTGGCTTAGGTGGCTGGAATCATCTTGTTGGACGGAGAGTTTGCAAAGAAAGAGGGTCTGGTTTGATTGTAACTAATGTTGACTTCGGAAGACATGCCGTGGATCTCAAGGCTGTGATTCTGTTCATTAAGTCTAGCTCCCAGAGGGACATAGAAAGCCCCAGCTGACTGGGAGCTGACAGGTAAAGAAGAGGAAACTAGAAGAACTGATGAGGAAGGAGTCAACGTAGACATCATCTTAAGGTCAGCCATGAGAGGCTAATGTGGGGAGCATACAGGTGCTCTCTTTCAAAAACCTGCGTACGCTATACATCTGCATGACACCCAAATGTGTGTTCAGCAGCATCCTTTTGATTTTGACATGCAGGCAGTTATGAAGAGTGGGCGTGGCCAGCTGTTCATGCCGCCATTAACATGTAACACCCTTCACGCTGTTGTAAAGATTATTGATTTTGATCAGCAGGGGTGACGTGAACTGAATTTTTTCCCGTTTATCTGTTTCTATCTGAAAGATGTGGAGTATGTGTCAAAACCTTTTTGGTACAGGGTTTTCAGTCAAGTTTATTTAATTTTTGCATTTTGCATAACCAACTGAAGCAGTAATATATGGCCTTGTTATGTGAACATCAAAGATGCACTTCTCTTCTTCCCATTTTCCCATGTATATATTCTGAAATACTAAAAAGTGAACGATGACTATATATTTGATATTTCTTATTTACTTTTGTCTCAGTTATTTTCTTAATATACTCCACTCTCTATTATTGGAAGGATGGATATCAGTCATGTACTTATTCTTGTCAGAAAAGATTACTGCAAATGTTGAAGACAAAATTATTTAATGAATTCATTTCTCCCGAAACAAATAAAGGGACTGATGAATGTTGCATTTATTGTGGGTCTAGGTTTTTTCCTTTGACTCCTTTCTATTCATAAGCTAGCTAATAGATTTTATCAAGGCCACTCATTTTTCAGTAATATATTTCAAAGAGTGGAGCGTGAAATAGCTAGCGACAGCCTGAGCCATGAGCACTGTTTCTAAGTTCTTATTCTGTTGATGACATTCTATATTTGGAGGTTGCACTCCATTGTTTTGTGGAGTCTGCGTGTCTGTGTGTGCTCTAGGTGCTCTAGATGAGATTACCTGATTACCTGTGGTGACCTGACGGCCAAATGAATAAAAGCCTGATCGCTGTGCAGATTCTCTCTCCCTTTCACTTGCTGGCTTGTTTTTCTTTGCAGCATTACTTGGCTACCATGTTGTTTTGTTGCATGTTTGTCTTTAGTATAAGTCAGTGTATTTTTCTGTTTTAGGTGGGCAGGCAGTTTCTTTTTTTTTTTAAACAGCTTTGTAGCAGTGGCTATGAAAATAAATAAATAACTAGTTAAAAAATCATTATATCATTTTGACTATACGATGAATAAATATAGACAACATTTTCTCAAACGAAGTCGCCGATAATTCGTTCTACTCCTTGATCTCGGGACTGGCAAGAATAGGGGGTCTCCCATTGGTTTTTGAAACGGGCCCTGCATAATGGGATAAAATTGACGACAAAATGCACGACTTCTTCGCATCAAACAAACCCCGTCAAAATATTGGTGATTTTTCCACATCGCTGAGAAAATACGGAGATACTGGGGGGTCCCTGCCGAGTGCAATCTATCCATTTAATCCGGCCCTGAGGACAACGGCGCCCTATTCTGGGAAAATACCCAGCGGAGTTAAAATACGATTCTGTGAACGCAGCTTTTCTTGTTTATGGCGTGTAAAAAATTACATAAAGAGCAACAGGGGGGACACTCGGAATAGCAACCCGGTTTTGTTGTCGATTAATTCCGAAGGAGCAAGGGCCCATGATG
>CM040406.1:109058137-109207133 GCA_022702515.1 Ilyophis sp. 1 JC-2022
TGCTTGCTTGATGACATGTGAAAGTCCAAGAAGTGTGAAATCAGAAAAAGGGTGTAATTATGATAGAGATGCTGCATTATAACGCTGTTCAACAAAGACATTTTAAGCTTGAATGTAAGCAAATGTAGACATGTATACAGTATATGTATTATATGAGTGGTGCCTGTCTACACTGACACATTTTTCCAAATATGTCAAAAAATATAAATGTAAAAAAAATTATTTACAGTAAATTAATTTACATTTAAAAAAAAATGTTTCACTGAACAAGAATACTGGCTCTCAAAATTAGCAAAATAAGTGTGTCTCATGAAAGTTAGTGACTATTGTTTTCCTGCCTGAACTTGGAATCACATTTGGCATTCAAGATCAGGTGTGAGAGTGCTAGCAACCAGAATCACCTCTGCTTCTTTTTCAATTATTCATTCATATTCAAGAACAAAGTATATCACCAAGTGATTCCGTACAGTGTGACTATGGTACTAAGAGAACTGTTAAGCAGATTCTCCTCGAATATCCCTTTGGGTTGTCCTTAAATGCAGTACAGCGCAGGCCTTCACACTGCACAACTCCCTTTGTTTGTCCAAATAAGGTCTGGCAGGAAGAGAAGTTTCACCACCCAGGGACCCCCCCTCCAGTCTACCCCTCCCAATCTAGTGACAGTAATAAGACTCTTTGAACGACGGTGCGTGATCTTATGATCTTCTCTATCATATCTAGATATCAGGTGAGGTCCCGGTGATGGCCACTCTAGGTTCCAGATATTTATATGGACAAGCGCATCCCTGATAACCTATACAATCCTCCTTTCACATTCTTTAGTTCTCCCCCTCCTATACTGTCACATACCACACACTTCAATTAGTATTATCCAGGTTCACCACATTTATCATATTATCCACAATTACTTTATACTTCCACAATTACCAATTTACATGCACATACATATGATGCAAGATACATATACAGCTTTGTTTCAGTCAATAGTCCAAAAAGCCATTCAGTTCAAGAGCCTTTGATCCTGTGAAAAACCTGGGTTACTCATTATGAGGATCAAACCTCCTACAGGATGCCTTCTAAAGTTCAGTTGTAGGGTTAATTACGAGGCCGTGAGAGGTCAGAGGAAAAATGTTCTCAGGCCACCTGGTTTTATTGCACCCTCAAGGAAGTCACCACCAGCTCCAAGGGTTTATGACTGATAATCCCTTTTCCAGCCTTACATGTGGAATGTCCAAGCATATCGGTATGCACATCGTTACGCACATTCTATCACTATACTATCCACATCACTTTAGGAGAGCACAGACTAGGACCATACTTCCCCCTTCTGGTCTCTCCAAATTGGTAAGATGCTTGTGCTATCTAAAAGATGTGATGACAATGTGACACTTCTGCTTGCTTGATGACATGTGAAAGTCCAAGAAGTGTGAAATCAGAAAAAGGGTGTAATTATGATAGAGATGCTGCATTATAACGCTGTTCAACAAAGACATTTTAAGCTTGAATGTAAGCAAATGTAGACATGTATACAGTATATGTATTATATGAGTGGTGCCTGTCTACACTGACACATTTTTCCAAATATGTCAAAAAATATAAATTAAAAAAAAATTCTTTACAGTAAATTAATTTACATTTTTTTAAAAATGTTTCACTGAACAAGAATACTGGCTATCAGAATTAACAAAATAAGTGTGTCTCATGAAAGTTAGTGACTATTGTTTTCCTGCCTGAACTTGGAATCACATTTGGCATTCAAGATCAGGTGTGAGAGTGCTAGCAACCAGAATCACCTCTGCTTCTTTTTCAATTATTCATTCATATTCAAGAACAGCTGCAAAGTGATGGAAATGAGAGCCGCCTCCTTCACTTCAACCGAGGCTAGAAGTGTGCTTATCAGCGGTGACGACAGCATTAAATGTTAATGGATTGTTGATTGAGGAGAAGCCAGGGTTTCAGCGGCTGCCCTGACAAATTGCGTCAGGCTCGAGCTGTCACAGCAGATATTGCAGTCCTCTTAATTCCCGTTTGCCACATGAGGAGATTATCTGTCTCCCTCTTGCCATTCCACAAATAAAATAAGCTCCCAAGGCTGATCATTAAAAATGAAAATAATTCCATGCTTGACTGTATACAGTACATGTCTCCTAAACATAAAATGACATAGAGTAAAGGTGAATTTTTAAAAGGTAAAAAAGCACCCCCTCCCAAATCAGGGTATTAAGCACCTAGTTAATTAAAGCTGTTCCCCTTGAGCTGAGCATATTTTTAAAAAATGGAATCAAACTACTTATATGGCTCAACAATTTAACTTTCATTTAAATATCTACTCCTTCATACTGAATTAACTGAAATATACTTTTTTCTTCTGTTCATATAAGTCAGTGAGGCTGGTTTGAAGGTCTGTATATGTGGGTGTTGTTATATTCATGTTGTAATGGCCATATATACACTGCTCAAAAAAATTAGGGTAACATTTAATCATCACAGTATAACACCAAGTCAATTAAACCAAACCGGTCATGCTGGATGATGTTGTATAGGCAGCATAACATTCGTCACGGCGTCTCCAGACTCTTTCATGTCTGTCACATGTGCTCAGTGTGAACCTGCTTTCATCTGTGCAGAGAACGGGGCGCCAATGCCAGCCAATTCTGGTGTTCTCTGGCAAATGCCAATCAAGCTGCACGGTGCTGGGCTGTGAGCACATGTCCCACTATAGGACGTTGGGCCCTCATGCCACCTGCATAGAGTCTGTTTCTGACAGTTTGGTCAGAAACATGCACACGAGTAGCCCGCTGGAGGTCATTTTGTAGGGTTCTGGCAGAGATCCTCCTGTTCCTACTCGCACAAAGGAGCAGATATCGGTCCTGCCGCTGGGTTGTTGCCCTTCTACGGCCCAGTCCAGCTCTCCTCGTGTAATGGCCCGTCTCTCTGTATCTCCTCCACGCTCTTGAGACTGTGCTGGGAGACACAGCAAACCTTGCGACGGCACGTATGGATGTGCCATCCTGGAGGAGACGGACTACCTGTGCAAGCTGAATAGGCTGCAGGTACCGCCTCATGCTACCCGTAGTGACAAGGGCACTAGCAAAATGTAAAACTAGAGAAAAATCATTCAGGAAAGATAAGAAGAGAGAAATGGTCTGTGGCTACCACCTGCAAAACAATTAACTTTTTGGGGGTTGCCTTGCTGTTGCCTCTCCTGTCCATCTGTTGTCACTTTCATTTGCACCAAAGCAGGTGAAATTGATTCACAATCATTTACGCTTCCTAACTGGACAGATCGATATCCCAGAAGTTTAATTGACTTGGTGTTATACTGTGTTGATTAAGTGTTCCCTTAATTTTTTTGAGCAGTATTTTAAATATTTGTTCAGTTTAACATCTCAGTCCCTGGAAACAAATCTGCAATAAATTGCTCCATGATCCCCAGAGCAAACAAATATCTATATGGACAGTCATGGAGCCATATGGAAAATCAGAGCCACAATAAAATAGATTAGCCCTTCCTTGGAACAGTAGAAGTGGAATTTCTACTATTCTTTCTGTTAAACCATCAGCACGATAGTGTCTGTTTTGTGTTTGTTGAGACCTACAGCCAGGATGCATCCTATTAATTTAACTAATTTGGTGAAGGCAGTTGGCAAATGCATCCTGAACTGCATAATGCCAGTCCCGTGGTCAGCTCCTCAAACACATTTTTTTTTTTTACAATTCAGGTAGAATTAAGAAAACAACCAAAAATACATTTATTGAAAATATTGGATAATGTGCCCCTTTGAAAAACAAGATGAAAGACACACAAACACTTGAGAGAGATTAAAAGCAGCTGTGAGGGGCTTTTAAGCTAGGCTTGGAGCCCACTCCAGAACGCCTGAAGTACTGATGAAAAAATTAGCCGCAGGTGTGCCTTGCGGTCAGCACTGTTCTCTCAGCATCCCCCAGTGAACAGCAAGCTCAGGGGAGAACAGACAGATGGGCTTTCTTCCATACATCTCTGACTGAACCACGTCTCTTATTAGAAGAAGAAGAAGAAGAAGAAGAAGAAGAAGAAGAAGAAGAAGAACCTGTAACCCTGCTAGACTAGGGCCCGCAGTTATCAAGCTAATCAGAATTACTGTTAGGAATTGTGCTAAAGGTTTGCTTATGACTAAAAATGGTCACCACCAAAGTAGGACATGGGAGTTAGTTATCAAGCCTCCTAGACATATTCTGAGCGAGGATTATGCCCATTCTTTTATGAATAAATGACATCACCATTTTAGTTGAAAGTTTTGTAGTTTTTCTAATAGAAAAACATCACACAACTCTCCATTAAATCAAGACTTTAAAATACAACCGATTATATCAACATAATGTCATGTTTCTTTCCCTAATAAATAATGTTATATTAATTCCAGAGGCAAAACCATATCAATATCAACAAGTCACATGTATTTATATTGCCCTTAATCCAAACTTCATGTTTAAAAGCATCAAACCATAATGGAAGTAAAGAGAAAGCCAAACGGGAGTAAAAAAAATTAAAAAATTAAAAAAACTATTCTCAAGGGCAAATTTATTCTTTGTCTGACCAGCCAGCACAAGAAGATGGAGGGCCATCTCGGAATCAATAAATTGCACATTTCATTACACTGTTAGAACTCCGGAAGAATGCGAGAAACGCTGCTACACCATACTTGCAAAATGTAGGTTGGATATTGCCTACTTCTGCAGGGAAACTGAAAACCAGGTCAAACTAACCTCAGCTGCACTGTCATGAACAAATCAAAGTTATTTTGTCATCTAATGAGCTTTTACTGCATTCATGAGGTGCTCCATCTAAACCACTGAGTGCCATCGCTGAATTGGTGTACAACTACCTAGGGCGCTCAAATTTGACGTCTCAGGCATTGGAGAAAGACGAAATTAGGATTTACTGTGAAATGTTGAAAACTTTTCCCGTGACTTTATTGACATAACTGAAATGTATAATTCATAACAAAAAAAACAATATGCTTTAAATGGTTCAAACCTTTTCTCAAAGAGCCTAATTCAAACTTTTCAAAATGTTAAGTGACCTACGACTGCTGCATTAGGCTATAGAAGTCCCATTCGGTTTAGACATATAGGCTATAATAGATCTATAATGCACATTTGTACATTAAGGGCATCACAATAGTATATCATTTATGTATGTGATGCTGATTATTTTACACAGAAGACTGTGTACGCACTTATCATTTATTTAACTTTGGTCCACTAGAAGCAATTTTCACCTAGTTTCTACTAGTCTCTATAGCCTAATTTCTAATACACATATAAATACATAGCCTAATGTTTTTATATACGTAAATAAATAAATTAAAAAGTAGGCTGATGTTTTCTCAAGCGGTGACACTAAAAACACTGTCTAAATTTTGGGGATTTAAAAAAAAATTGTTATTTATAATTTCAGAGAAACATGAATCCAAAGTTTGGGTTATAGGTTGCTAAATCCGGCCGTGTTCCAGTTCATTTCAGTTAGTTACTGTGTTTGCTAGCTAGCAGTCAGAAACTAACTTACCATTACACAAGGCTATCTAAATGTTTTGGATGTTGAGCCTTGCAACTAAATGCTTGTAAGTGGTATGCAATACTTCTCCCCAGTGGCGTAAGGTAGTTACGAAGGGCCCCAGTGCACGCTATTATGATGGGCCCTAGTGCACACTAGTTACTAGTTATGAAGCACACACCATTAGGCGTATATATATTTTACCAACAATGTGTTGGATTTTACAGTCAAATTAGTTACTTAGGCTATTGTATTGGGAAAGTAGAATGGTCAAAGAGAAAGCTATCAGAACCATCTAGTGCTCTGAGATGCGGGAACGTAAACATACGGTCAATGAAATCAACAAGTCAACTGCTGCATTGCTGCTAGGACGTTGGTCATCCGTGGGCCCGGAATTTAGGGAGCTTTGCTACCTTCTCCTCCTGTTCTTTTCACTCTTGTCTTTTCTTAAGGCCGCTTTTATGTTTGAAAGGCATGATGACTGCTAGCTTGGCTTGCAGATGTGCTCAGCTTGTCAGTCATGACGTTCAGACTTTGCGCCTACATTACATTACATTACATTCATTTAGCAGACGCTTTTATCCAAAGCGACGTACAGTAAGTGCATACAGAAAGGTCATCAAAGTAACTACAGAACAGATAAGAAAGCACATTCTTCCCATACAGTAGCAGCTATCCCTAGTAATGAACACAATGCAGTTCACAGTGAACTGGGTAAATCAGCTCTAATACAATTCTATTCTAAATATTATAAACTTGAATACCTTGAAAACACAGTTCAACAAGAACACATACCATGAGGTCCTAGATAAGTATTAGTCCAGGTGGAGTCTGAAGAGGTGCGTTTTCAGGCCACGACGGAAAGTAGGCAGGGTTGGCATGGAACGTAGGGGAATGGGAAGTTCGTTCCACCACTGGGGAGCTAGGGTGGAAAAGCTCTGCAGTCGGGACGAGCGAGTGCCATTTACACGGAGGGGGGGAAGTGCAAGTCGCCCTGTAGTAGATGAGCAAAGCGGTCGAGCAGGAACATAGTTCTGGATCAAGTCCTGCAGGTAGACAGGGCCTGTCCTATTGGCTGCAGTGTAGGCCAGGGTCAGAACTTTGAACCTGATCCTGGCTGCAACCGGCAGCCAGTGGAGTGACCTCAACAGGGGGGTGACATGTGAAAATTTCGGGAGGTTGAACACAAGCCGGGCAGCTGCGTTCTGGATCAGTTGAAGAGGCAGGATGGCGCAGGCCGGTAGGCTTGCGAGCAGGGAGTTACAGTAGTCCAGGCGTGAGGTGACCATGGTCTGGACCAAAAGCTGGGTGGAATAGGTGGTCAGGTACGGTCGAATCCTCCTGATGTTGTACAGGAGGAACCTGCAGGACCGTGCCGTCGCCCTGATATGGTCTTTGAAGTTCAGCTGGTCGTCCAGGACCACCCCCAGGTTCTTTGCAGAGCGGGAGGCAGCCACCACGGTCCCGTCAACGGTGATGGAGAGGTCAAGTAGCGGGGAGGTTTTGTGTGGCATGAAGAGGAGCTCTGTCTTGTCTGTCGCCTAAACTAGCTATATCGTATCGTCTCGTCACATGATCAAATAGAGACTTGAAATTGGACAACGACATACATATTACCCTCTGTATATGACAACAATACCAAAGAAAATAAGAAATTATTAATTAAATTTAATAGTTTTTTATAGTTTATGTAGAATAAGCACATAATTTTATTATAGATTACTACAGACTATTTTACCAAAAAAAATGAAAACCATGATGGAGATTTTTTGCTTTTTTGAGGGCATATATAGCAAATGGCACCATTTGTAACTTAATGTGAGCTTTTTTTTAACACAGGCGTACTTCCGAGGTGGCAATCTGAATCACTCGCAAAGGCTCGTTCTGGGCGCGAATGTGAGACTGGCTCACGAAAACCAATCACGCTGCCAGAGCTCCATTTTCACTTCCATTTCTTTCCAATCGCGTGCTCCATTTTTTACTAATCAGGGCTCATCGTGCCCGTCCATTTCTTACCAATCAAATCTCCCCATATCTCAGCTCCATTTCTTACCAATCAGGACTCGTCGTTCCCGTCCATTTCTTACATTACATTACAGGCATTTAGCAGACACTCTTATCCAGAGCGACTTACACAACAACTTTTTAGCGGTTTCTTAACCGTTATACTACACTGCCGCCCCAATCAAACATGGCAACGCAACTTTTTGTTTTGAATGCACCGCGCCAAGTATATGCCGATGACAGGAGGAGAGATAGTCATATTGTGTAGAAGAGAAGACAGGTGAAGATGCCAGCACAGCCGCCATCATTGATTGTGATTTTGAAGAACACCATAGGTATTTCTCAAGGTAAGACAACTTTAACTGCATTAAATAATTTAAGTACATCGTTAAACATTTAAGATGCAAAGCTAGCTATCATTTGATAGTTGAGACTATATATATATACCTCTCAATTTGTGTTTCGTAAATCATCATTTGGATGAATGCAAAAATTATATTCACAAATGCAAATAACATTTTCAGATATGTTTCCAATGTTCACATTTACAAATCAAAAGCTTGGCTTGCGAACTGGCGAATCTACATTTGGCAATCGAAGGACACGCTTGATCTGCTTGGATTTACATACTGAATTTTGAGACAAATATTCCGCTGTTTTTCCCTGTGTCGATTCACACATGATTCACACGCAAAACTTTTTCTTCTTCGGCGCTACCTAACACAGCGATGTGTGTTCGGCTCATCAGCGCAACTTTTGTATGTATGTACGCCACAAATATGTATGTAGCCCTTGTCTTGCACACAATTTCACTAATTTTAAGAAAGATATAGGCTTGACTCTTTGTGAAAAACAGAAATTTAATTGGGAGTCAAAGTTAAAGGCAAATTCTGATTCCCAGTGATATATTTTCTTGGCTGCATGTCTGGTCAACTGGATGGTACACTCTCCTTGTCGAGTTCCACTTCTAAGATGAGATTGCTTATCCCCCAGACCAGGACACTGATGACTCGACAACATCATGACCATGTCATGAGGCTTCAGAAGGACTGTGGCATGCAAGTGTGAAGCACTTGAAGATAAGAGCACTTCAAGAGTCACAATCAGTGGACGGCAAACCTCTTGACAGCAGGATGCAGAGAGAGAGAGAGAAAGAGATTTTATTTTTGAGAAAGTGATATCTTGATATAATTCTCTCCACTCTTGTGAAACTGCATGTGGTTTGCCTGGCTCAAAATAGCATCAGTTACATAACAGTGCACTCATCAGGCTGAAATTGGCTCTAGAAAGCCAATTTTTCACAAATAATCAACCAAATGTTGCAGTTCCTAATTGGGGCTGTGTAACCTCATTGTTTCGTTCTCAATGGTCACAGCTATTGTTTGACACCCCTAATAATCTTGGCACTTGATCAATGTCTGACACGCAGTATGACTAATGGAATTGGGCAGGCATATACACAATATGACCAAAAGTATCTGGACACCCGTTGGTCTGGGGCTGTTTTTCATGATTTAGGCTAGGGCCCTTAGTTCCAGTGAAGGCAAATCTTAACACTACAGCCTGCAATGACATTCTAGATGATTCTGGGTTTTCAACTTTGTGGCAACAGTTTTGGGAAGGCCCTTTCCTGTTTCAGAATGCCAATACCACCATGCACAAATAGAGGTCTATACAGAAACGGTTTGTCCTGATTGGTATGGAAGAACTTGATTGGCCTGCACAGAGTCCTGACCTCAACCCCATCAAACACCATTGGGATCAATTGGAAAGCCGACTGCGAGCCAGGCCTAATAGCCTCACATCAGTGCCCGACCTCACTAATGCTCTTATGAATGAATGGAAAAAAATCCACGCAGCAATGTTCCAGCATCTAGTGAAAAGCCTTCCCAGGAGAGCAGAGATTGTTATAGCAGTACATCTATATGAATGCTATTTAATTTATATTAATCCAACTTCATATTAATGCCTATGATTTTGGAATGAGATGCTGGATGACCAAGTGTCCATATACTTTTGGCCATGTAGTGTACCAATTCTGCTAGGTTATCGGCAGAAAAATGTAATGTCATATTTAGCTACCTGGTAGACATGCTATCATCACAATTTTCTTGACAATCCTTTATAGTTGTTGCCAAAAAAGATGTAATTTAAAAAACAATCATTATTTAAAAGGTTACAGACAAGCAGAGATTTAGTTATATTGGCATCTGTACCTTTAATTGCATGTCTGAAGATAATTGCATCACACTATAACATCAACATATGCGTAACAATTCCAAACATAAAGGCATTTTTTAATGAGAAGTTCAAAAATTAAAATTCTAAAGCAGAGATTGTGTTGGTGATTTAAAGGGAAGAATGGCATTGCTTCAGTTGCAGCCAGGCTACACCATAGGAGGTGGTAGCAAGCGAATTTAGTGACCAGGGTGCAATGGCAGCAGGCGTGGAGGTATGTCTCTTATGCACACTCAAACTCATTCTCCTCGTCATTACTACATGTGCTGCACGAGTCCTCAAAAACAGTGCTTCATGACACATTGTGCATTAATGCATCAACGCATTCAAAGAGGCATTATGATGTATTAGGGGTAGACAGAAACTGACAGACTCATTGATTAAGGTGGTCGCATCTAACAAGTGACTAACCTCGATGTAACCCTCCAAATAATTCAATTACAGTACCTCAATAAGCAATTAGATCCCTGCCCACCAAATATTGCCACCCCTTAGCTTAATAGCAGTTGCCATTTGTATTATCTCAAATCAAGCCAGCCAATCCATTGCTGTATTCCAATATAATTATCTCCTCTACAATTTAAAGAAAGACTATCTCATTCCAACACAAGGCTCTTCTGTTTAGGTTTTGTCTGCTAACTCAGGGGTTCCCAAACTTTTCCATGCCAAGGACCCCCAAATAGTCGTAGCCTCTGGCTGGGGCCCCCCTATTGCGAAATGGCTTTAAAAAAAAAACTTTAATTACACTGGCAAATATAAAAAAATGTAACATACAGCTTCTTTAATACACAACACAATACTTTTGACCCTATTTTGATTCCATAATCGGCCGTTAGCAGCTCAACGTAACGCTTTGACTGACAGGCAGACGGTTAGTTATTGGCTGCGATTGAAAGAAGGGCATGGCAAAGACCTAATTTCGATATGAAAGGATTTATAACAATTTATATCTTATTTTAAACCGGCACAGTAATCTTATGAATTGAATTGAAATAAAAAATTTAAATAAATTTAAATTAAATTAAATTTTTTTTTTTTTTTTGCATTTTCCATTTTCCATTTTCCTCTTCCTTCCAATTGGCCCCCCTGGCGCCCCCTGGCGGCCCCCCGTTGGGCCGCGGCCCCCACTTTGAAAACCCCTGTGCTAACTAAAAATAATGATAGATTCAGCGAGTCAGTAAAATAAATGTCTTCGTCTGGAGCACACATGCCCCTAGGTTATGTCCCTACAGTTTCCAATAAATAAAATAAATGAGTAAATAGGAGCATAGACATGTAGTGATGGTTTCCTTTTATTGTAATGTAATGCAAAACAGAACAATGTGTCGAATGAACAAAAAATTCAATTTACAGCAGAGGATGTTGTTTTTTACGTAGACTTAGGGTGTATGGGGTAGACCAGAAGCTTACACTATTATTCCACCAGAGAGCATAATCAGGTATGGGATGTCAGCACGGTATGGCAAGCTTCCGTTACAGCTAAAAATCAAAGCTTGCTCATTTGGTGCACACTGCTGTGAAGGTCATGGGGAGAAAAGAACACCAGTCCCTCCAATCAATATACGAGTGATCTGTCTTCAAGCAAGCACAGAAAATACTGTCTGGCCATATGCTCCCCTTTGAGTGCCAGTTCTGAACAGAAACTAATCTTTCACCAAGCATATCTTATCATTCCTCAGAGAGTAAATCATGTGTTACCTCCTGTGCTGTTCTTTTTTTGCGATCATGTTTTACAGGTGACAGTATCCCTACAAGTATCCCAACAATATATTGAAAAGAGAAGAGATACAAATAATTCAAAAATAAAGAAAGCAAATAACCCCCATCTAATCTTCCTTCCCAAAGAACTTTGAAAATGTTGTATACCAAACTGAGTGCAAGTAGCTACAGCCATTTTTTTCCATGTGCATGGAGCCCGACTCACACATTCTAGGTCACAACTTTCACCATATAACAAAAATTCCATCACGTATAACTCGCTAGCCCAATAAAAGTATTTATTTATAGATTGACTTCCTTGGCACCAATTGAGCTGTTGACACCACATCTGAAAACTACGGTAGTGTGACAATTGACATCTCAAAGCAATTTTTTTCCCCTGCAGTGAAACCAGCAAAGAAAACACAGATATGATAGGGTCACATAGTTCAGATTGTGCAAATCATTTTGTAGAAGAATCCTTTTGTACTGTGGAAAATGGGGTAGATACAGAAAGTACAGTCAAACCTTTCAGATGAAATGGATCCCAGAAATATAGTTATCTTTGTGCATTGTCAAACAACGTGTGCAAAGTCATCGCAGGACATAGAAACCAAGGCTGGGT
This sequence comes from Ilyophis sp. 1 JC-2022, assembly GCA_022702515.1. NCBI lineage: Eukaryota > Metazoa > Chordata > Actinopteri > Anguilliformes > Synaphobranchidae > Ilyophis > Ilyophis sp. 1 JC-2022. The sequence goes on from CM040406.1 coordinate 109,070,239, forward strand.
ATATGTTCATGTAAAGATGGTTTATAAGCAGATACTTATTTCTATTGCTATTGATTAACATTTCTTGATTGTTGAAAAGAATGTCAGCCCTAAACATAGCCAAATCAATTTCAGTGTAGCATGGTAACTCTACATGATGTTATTGGGAACTATTTTGTAAGCTTTTCTTTTTTTTTAGGAAGCTCAGATCTATCCTTGGTACAACTCATGGCCATAAACCATTTGCTTATGTGACATAACACATATGGTTAGGGAATTTGACCTGCAGCTTCAAGGCTGTAGGTTTGATTCCCATGTGGGGCACTGCTGTTATATCCTTGAGCAAGTTACTTAACCTCAATTGATTCAGTAAATATCCTGCTGTATAAATGGATTGTATGTAAAACTAAAAAGTAAGCTGTGTAAGTTGCTCCGGATAAGAGTATCTGCTAAATGTCTAAATGTAAACAATAATCATATCGAGGTCTCTGAATAAAATTTCTGACATATGTTCTTTATAAAGACATTTTGCACGTGTTTAATTTTGAATGCATGCTCGACTCTGGATTTCTTAAAACTTATTTTAGTTAAGTACTTTCCAACAATGCCAAAGATAGATTTCCAGAGCAGACCTACATTAGAGTGTTTGAAGTGGGAACAAAGAGCATACCACACAGGGATAAAAATAGCAAAACCTTTTTTTTGTCACCTAGTCACTGCCGTGCTAAATATAGTGTTTTATTATCTGCATTTTCTTAATTATGCTTGACTATGAAAAAAGAAATGAAAATGATCTTTTCTAAATCCAAGACATGATATACATTAAGTTTAATTTCTTGGTATTTGTTATGAAATTCAAATGGAAAAACAATGATGTTTCAAGAATGATTTTGTTTATGCAATAAAATTTCTGCAAAAAGTAGATGCCATCTACCAAAAACAGAGTATCATAGTTATATGAAAAGCATGCAGACATGCAATGCATTGTTAAAAGGGTGGATCAATAAGAAAATGGAATATGTTTAATGTATTTGACTGGATGTATGGTATTAGTAATGTGCATGTATACAGTAACTTTGAAAGGTCCTGCTTTGCTGTGTTTAACAGTCATTTACAGTGAGTTGATTTTAAAATATGATTGGACTTTTCCCCAGAAGCTTGATATTTAATGTCAAGCTTTAAATGGTATCCATGTGGAATGTATAGCACAGTATAATGCCATTAGTCATTAGTTCAGCCCTTTTAACAGAAAATCACTCTCAAAGGTTATTACATGATGCATAAGACTAGATCTGATGATAGTGCAGAGCATTATCTGAGCTAATTAGCCATACTAAATTGACTGTGTCAGCGAATGGTTTCGGCATATTTATTCTTGCACACATCAATGAATAACAATGAATATGTGTTTAGTTCATTTAGATTGTGGAATATTCTGTTTTTACATCATTCCTTTTTACTTATTTACCGCTATGTGTGTAAATTATTCTTAAACAAATACAATATTTGATATAAATATTCAGCCGTAACACTAGGTTGAATGTTCATCAAGTAAGAAGAGCAAAGAGAAGAAAGTTTCTTTTTTAAACAGGCTTTATTGACTGCCTGGTAATGTTTTGAGTTTGTTGTCTGTTCTTCAGTCCTGTAATATTTTAACATCCACATTGATCCAAGCAGGATGAAACAATGAAGTGCGCAAAAAGGGCTTGCGCAAAACATGTTTTTTCCGGGTCCGGTAACAAAATTCTATCTGGCGCACCATTATTCTTTCGACGGTTCCCATGGCAATGAACAAAAGGCGTAGAGTATGCCAGCGTGACTCAAGCTTTCAGGGGTCAAGAGGACCTTGAGGAAAAAGAGGTACAGCAGAGGAAAACGCATCTGCATCACGCCACTGCTGAGAGTCTACTGAGCAATGGCTTAAAAAGACGTGGAGAGGACATTTAGTGCAAAATCAGCCCTTAGCCACCATTCGTTTCCATGTGACATCAGTGACACACACTTCAGATGAATACAAGCAGAGAGTGCGCTATATTATCTAATGGCTTGAATAGTTTATAGACCTCAAAATGAATGAACACAAAATAAGAGGAGCACAGATTAAGGTAACAGACTCATTTTTGCATCTGAAAATTATATTTTTTCATGCATTTACTGTGGGCCGAATACAAGTAACAGACACACACAGTGTGGTAATTTGACATAAATGCATTAATTATGGCTGCCATAAACAATCAAAGACCCTCATGTTGCCCATTAAAAGATCTGATCAAAATTGTGCATTAATCCTGCCTGTCACCACATCGAATGTCTGAGCTGACCTTAGAGAGTATATAAAGCTCCACTGTGCTAAAATCAGTGCTTGTGTTCAGAGCAACAGGAAGCTTCAAGCTGAAAGCTACAGAGCTCAAGGCCAAGGGCGAGGAGGATGGGTGGGGGGATGACTGACAGCACTTTGGCTTACCTTATACTGCCCTTGGACAGTCTGAAAACAACATACAATGATGTATGGCTCTGTCAGGTACAAGCTTACAACGTACATGCGTATACATGGTCCCCTTTCTTCCGATACGCCAGTGGGCTTCTCTTGTGAGTGAGCTTTCTGCTTTTCTCTGCATTAATTGGTCGTCCATTTGTCAGGATCCATGTGCGAGAGAGTGCTAACACTGCCACACTCCAAAATGGCACCTCTCCATTATGGGCATGCTCATTTACACATTAACTGGCTCCGTGTTGTTTCTTTTTTTCAGCATCTTTTTATATTCTATTTATTTCCTTTCATCCCTTATTTGAGATGTCCAGTTCAACATCTCCTCCATGAATCCATGAATATTTTTATATTTAAAATACATCACACTGGAATAACAAGCTTTATCGGAATACAAATTTTTGGTGGTAAAAAAATATTTTTCATGAACTCCCAGATAGACGCTATTGTCCTCTGTCACGCTTGGGTCGGTATAGTGTCAGGTGATACTGGGTGGGAGGGTTTTTTGTTACATGAGCTACTCGACAATAGTGGCACTTAGAAACTCTGTATTCAATATAGTTATCATGAATGGTGTATTAATCAAGCTAAAACACAGAGTTTGTTGTTCCCATTCCTAGTTTGGTTGCAGGAGCAATGTGTCATGGATTGGCAGGCTTATTCTCTTTCTGTCCTCATTTTCTGGCGGGGCGCTCTTTTCTCGTGCTCAGTGCTCTGTGCCGGGTTTTTATTTTTTCCCGGTGTTCAGTGATTGCACCTGTTCCGTGTTTCCGCCGGCTACTTAACCTCTGCGCATTTCTCATCCTACGCTTCATATTGTCTCAGCCTTGACATAGAAAGCCGGTACGGTATAGGATTGCTGCAATTACTGTCGACCACATTGTTTTTACTGTTTGTAAGAACAACGCGGGATTTGGCGTTTTTGCTTTAGTTTGTAGTATTATCTCTCGCAAAGTCTTATTCTTTTATCTGCGTCATTTTCTCTCTGTTAAGAGGGTGGAGATTATTTTTTCCTTTCCCTCTACCGTTTCACCCTTTGGGGTTGTTTTCTGTTCTATCTGCTCTCACCTTGTTTTAATACCTCTCTTGTCTGAGAGTTAAGGTGAATTAAAATTTTTCCTTATTCACAGAGTCATCTCCGTTCTATCGGTGTCCCATTGTAATCCATGACAATAGGTGCTGTTGCCACTTCTCTCACTATCATCACTATGGTCACTATTTATTTGTTGTTTGTTTGTTCTTAGTGATGTCTATTATACTACATCTGTAGGCGACCACCCCAAACAAGAATAACACAGCAATACTAAATGAATTTCAAGCAGAACAGTATGTATCTCAAGGAATGTATTTATTATTAAAGCTGGAGTATGCAAGTTTTCTTTAGAACAAATATTGTGAAACGGTCATGCTTAGTTGGTAGCAATCATAGAAAGAACTGTTTTGAGAGAAATCCAGCATACGCTGTGTTTATATCCTCAAATTCGGCATTCTAAAAACAGCAAAATAAGGAGTGTTATTTTGCGGGCGCCGCCAAAGTATTTGCATGCTTATCATTTCACACTTTGTTGGTGATCAACTAAGAATCATTATGCGAATAGCTGCAAACAGCCATATTTAAATGAGATTTTGCGTGTTTGGAATGGTAATACTGTAAAAAAACTGTGAGAAGACTGCTTCCGTTTTTATGGTATTTTTTAGTGTAGGGTATAGGCTGCAGTTACAGTGAACTGGAAGTTTATTACAAACTGTTTCACTGGCTGTCTCTTCATTTCTGCCGGGAGTTACAGATGTTTGTCAGGACTGAAATTATCATAACTATGCTTACTAAGCCTACTCGTGCCGTAAGGCTATCCACAAATGATCTTCTTGTGTATTTTGAGCGTTATCTAGAATGTTCCAGTTAATTACCCCCCATTGTTACGAAATCATTCAGTATGTTCAGTTATGGATATTCAAAAAACACCCGTATGTATCTTGCTAAAATGACAGCCGTTATCTTCTCTATTCCGTGTCTTTTAATACCTGCTTTCCATTTGTACAAAAATTAACCCACAAATAACTCCCTTTTGGGCTTAGTAAATCACTTTAGAGGAATCTATTGGCATGACCACCTCCCACTATTTTGTAAAATAGCATAGGGACACCCAATGTTGCATATTCATTCAGGGTAACCCGCAAAAATGAGAAATCAACGTATCTTTCTATTTTACCAAGCGCAATCTTCTTTACACCTCATTAGTTGATCGCCCAAATCTATTTTTTTTGCGGGTGGTAGCAGTTTTACACGTGATTTTGTAAACCTTTCGTAAATCGACCCAAAAGTGGCTTATGACCATAGACCGTAGAATTAAGCAAAGAGATAGGCCAGTTCACATCGCAAACCAATCAACAGTGAGATTGACTTTGCCAGTTCACCAGCTAGAAATTCCACAGCGACCCGTTAGACCGGCGCTATTTCACACAAAGAAAAAAAAAAGGGAATTGGATAAAGCTCACTCAATAACTGGAGTAAATATAGGTGCTCATTTTAGAAGGTGGCAAAAATTTGTTTAGAAACAGACGTGGAGCTCCCATATTCTACTGAAAATGTACGGCAAAAGTTTCAATACAAATTTACCTGGACTTTCTGCTAGCCAGCCAACTCTAATTACCTATAATGAATAGTACCTATGTTGCTATTATTGATAACGTTACTTTATTTGGCGGCTTAGTTCTTGGAAGAAGGACATTTTTGCTCACGTTATAGCGTATAAATCACGTTAGCTAGAACCGGCTACTCGGCTATGTTACCATGCAAACCAGCTGTAGCCAGATAATGCCTGGTTCAGACTAACACTACACAAACTCAGTTTTATGCAACAACACTGCAACAAAAGAAAAGATTTTGTTGTTTTACCTGGACTTTTAGATTACATTTTTTCGGTAATGTTAGCTATACCAGTCTGTAATCCTGCAAGACTTGCATGTTTAAAAAGAGGTCTGTGGAAGTAATGTGTTATGACATGTTTTGACAACAAATGCGATCATTGGAAAAAAGTTGCATTCTCTAGCTTTAATGTTCAAATATATTTTTTGCGAGATTATAATGATGATGAGATGTATTTTGGATATATAAGGGTAAGTAGAATTTTTTTTTTTTTCAAGAAAGAACAAATGTGTGTTGCATTCTGTAAACACAGGTATATTGATTGTGACATTCAATTCCGTTTTGAGTTTAGAGATGTCTGCATTGATTTTCCATTGAGCAATTAAGATAGACATGTAGAGAATGTGGTGACAAACTGCCTATCCAACATCAAGATGGGGAGAAGGGGTTCATGCAACACTGAACTGACTGCATTTTCTATGGCATGCGCTCAAGTTATTTACTTCAAGACTGTCATGGTCCGTGGTTTATTTTTCCCTTTTCACTACGGTTCTCATCCTTTCTCTCCGGTTGGGAATCCATCAGATTTTTTCCCACGTTCCGTTCCAGGGTTTTGCTTCACCTCGCTATTTATTCGTTTCACCTGTGCTACTGCCTGCGGGGTATTTTACTCACTCACTTCCGCTTCCCGGTGCTTCTTTGTCATTCCGTATTACATTGAGCCAGGTATAGCCAGGTAAAGTGACCTTATGATATTAAACTTGTTTTATGTTCAAGAGGGACTTGCTTCTTAGCTTTTTAATCGGGTATAGGATTATTTTTTTCCTGTTAGCTTTACTGTGCTATTTTTTTCGTGCTGTTCTCACTGAGACAGTTTTTCTTTGGTGGTTTCATTTTTGTTTCACTTTCTATCGGCCGTTTTAGCGTTACGTGCCGAAGGTGTTTCTTTTCTTTTCGGTTTCCCAGTTTAAGCTCTAGTATAGAGCTTGGGAGACTTTGTTTTGTGCTCTCACTCGTGTGTTCAAGTTCGCCCTATTTTCCTGGGTTGATTATTATTTGGCTGTAGCTTTCTTTTTCTTTTTTTACCATTAGCGGTTTACGCTCCCTTAGTGGTCCTCACATTCGTGGGTGACTTGTTCTGACCCCCCTTCCCGTCGCGATTGATTCACCACTACCGAAACCTTTACAAAGACAGAGACGGTCAGAAAAGCAGAGTGCATTACCTATGCTTTGCAAGGAGTAAATTTGTTTCGCAATTTGTTGTATTGGACATATGATGTATGATGTGCTCTGACAGACAGATCAATTATAATTCTGAGCAATGTTACTATCACATTCTTATTTTGCTTTGAGGAATGAATTGATGTCTCTTTTCATTTAAAATACTTCCATTGTCATGGGTAGTGGCTGTCTCTTTTTGTTTTCTACCATTGTTTTCCGTTTGGCGTCGTCTGAAGCTCTATCGGATTTTTTCTTCCTCCGTCCCGGTGTTTGGATCTCTCCAGGTCATTATCTCCTACACCTGTGTTTGGTTTCCGTCGGCTATAAATAGAGTTTGACTTCCGCTTTCCGGTGCTTCTAGATTGACGTTGCAGTAGGACTAGAAAGCCGGTATATGGTTTTATAAAAAGGAAAACTAAGAGAGCTGTAGTTACAGGCTTGCTATTTTGTTCGTTTCTTTTCAGTTCTCGACCTCTTATACACGCCGATCAATAAGTGTGTGAGGCCATTTCTTTTTGTTAGTTTCTCGCTGTTTAAGCGAATTTCCGCCTCCGTTTGAGGTTGTTTTGTGTTAGCCTTGTGCTAGGGAAGTTTTGTTCCCGTTTTTCCGTTTCCCTTCTATTGTGCGGTTTAATTCCGCTTCTGTGGCGTATCCATATTTAGATACGCTTTCTGTATTCTTATCTGTCGCGTTTGGTTCTCTGTTTTCTAAACCTAAACCTGACATTCATATCTAAGAATAGGTATGGAAGCTTATTGTGGAAATGCATCCATAAATTCGGCAGAGAAATCATTCAGGAGTTTGCTCATTCTGCATGGTACACTGAGTTGACAGTCGACTGAGTCATGCAACATGCCTTTTTTTTAGCCTAGGTCTAAGAATACCTTCAATGCATACAGCAAAAAGTCCAAAAGTTTTGAATTGAGGCTAGTCAAGATTTAAAATGTATTTTTACTTGACTTTCTGGAAGGCCATTTTTGCCTAGCAGCAGATTTACAGAATAATAAATAAATGCCAGTTCAAAAAGCCTCATGCACAACATACTTGTTTATTGGAAGCACCAATGTACTTATATTATTTTTGTCTGTGTCAGACGTATCTTATTGTATATTTAAAAATGTTTAAACTTTCTTTGTCTATGCATGCTAAAATAGATTTTTCTGCACACACAACTAAAATGACCTGACAAGAAATTTTGTAGCTCAGTTGTTCAAATTAATTTCAACGATCATAACGCTCTTATAACAGCATGAGAATATTCATTACTTTCTGCTAACTGGTGGTGTAATACAGCAGGAAAGTACAGAAGATATCTCCCTCTGATGTACTCACGCTGCATTCAGTCCTTATTCCTTGTTCTTCTCTTCTGTCCTTCCTTAAAGCCCAATCCCAGTTTCCCCTAAGAGGCTGACTCACACCCCTCTCTTCCTCCGTGCCACTTGTGTTTTCAAGTGTAGGATGTGAGACACATATGAGGCCATGAATAAGCTCTTCTGGTACAAGCTTCCTTTGAGTCACTGAACATCACTGACTAAGGTACAACAAAGAGCAGGATGTTTGGGTTGTATGAAAGCAAATAGTATTCCAAGAAATGTTATGTTGGGATAGTACTTGGCTGAGAGGATTGGTTTGTTGTACTTTTTTAACTGAATGCACAACATATTGAATACCCCCACACATGGATTTAATTACACTGCTGAAAAAAATGAAGGGAACACTTAATCAACACAGTATAACACCAAGTCAATTAAATTTCTGGGATATCGATCTGTCCAGTTAGAAAGCGTAAACGATTGTGAATCAATTTCACCTGCTTTGGTGCAAATTAAAGTGACAACAGGTGGACAGGAGAGGCAACAGCAACACAACCCCCAAAAAGTTAATGGTTTTGCAGGTGGTGGCCACAGACCATTTCTCTCTCTTTATCTTTCCTGACTGATTTTTCTTTAGTTTTGCATTTTGCTAGTGCCCTTGTCACTACTGGTAGCATGAGGCGGTCCCTGCAGCCCATTCAGGTTGCACAGGTAGTCCAGCTCCTCCAGGATGGCACATCCATTCGTGCCGTCGCAAGAAGGTTTGCTGTGTCTCCCCGCACAGTCTCAAGAGCGTGGAGGAGATACTGGGAGATGGGCCATTACATGAGGAGAGCTGGAGAGGGTCGTAGAAGGGCAACAACCCAGCGGCAGGACTGGTATCTGCTCCTTTGTGCGAGGAGGAACAGGAGGAGCACTGCCAGAGCCCTACAAAATGACCTCCAGCGGGCTACTTGTGTGCTTGGTTCTGACCAAACTGTCAGAAACAGACTCCATGAGGGTGGCATAAGGGCCCATAGTGGGACCTGTGCTCACAGCCCAGCACTGTGCAGCTCGATTGGCATTTGCCAGCGAACACCAGAATTGGCAGTTTCGCCATTGGCGCCCCGTTCTCTTCACAGATGAGAGCGGGTTCACACTGAGCACATGTGACAGACGTGAAAGAGTCCGGAGACGCCGTGGCGAGCGTTATGCCGCCTGCAACCAGCATGACCGATTTGGCGGTGGGTCAGTGATGGTCTGGGGAGTGCATCGAGATCCACGATGTGTGATTTAAGTGTTCCCTTAATTTTTTTGAGCAGTGTATAATAATCACAAACACATTCCATTAATAAATTAGATTTTTCTGTACCTGTAACTAGATTGTGAGATTACAAAGCAGCAGTATGGAGTAGTCATCTGCGCAGTAGATCCGGAACTTATACGCCATTGCTTGCCAGGCAGGACTCTGTTGTTGCAGCCTTTCCTTAGTCTGCGGAACATAACCTGCTGCATAAATGCGTTCAAAAATGTGAGTGCTTTTAAAATTTTAGATGTGCTGTTCATCCTCCAGGATATGGGTATTTGTCAAATAAGCACATTATGACATAAATAATGCATACTAGCTCTTTTGGAAGTGAATTAGAGACCATCATTCAAATGCAAACTTTAGACTCAAGCTAGAATAGACAGAAAGGTTTAAGAGCAAGTAACATAACAAACTCATTTGTAAACAAGGAAAATAGCTGTTGCATATTAATCTGTTATATAAATGGCATGCAGCTGGGGGGTTTACCTTTTGGCATTTGTGTCCAGGGTTTTATTCTCCTCAAGTTTTATACAGTTATTAATCATGAGATCTCAGAGGTGGTTTATGCTTATGTTAATGCAGTATTCAAATCGTTGCATTGTACTCCCTTATTTTCTGTTAGTATTATGCACAGTCATTTCTAATGGTCAATAAATCACACAAAATAAAGGTGACTCCAGAAGAAAAAAAATTATAAAAAAGATATTGATTCATAAATAAGATGCATGTAGTATATAGCAATACTGTTGATATTAGTATATGGTAAGAAAGATGACAAGGTGACAAAACAACATAAATATGTAATTTTATTAGCCAAACCCAGAACTAAAAAAAAAACTAAATGGCAATACTTACATACAGTTAAATGCAAGTTATTGGTTATGGGTCTGTGGGTGGCAGACTTCAGGCAGGCAACACATTCAAATGATTTGCAACCAAGTCCTAAATCCTAAAATTGATAACTTTATTTGAGATTATGTTCATTTGTTTTATGTTAATTACTTTTTCTCCCCTAAAATGGGAGGACTATGTATAAAAAGGGCTGCAATTTCTCAATATGTATTTAAGTACCCTCAAATTAAAGCGGACAGGCTGCACTTCTAACTCATATTCATTGTTTGTTGCTAGAGTACACAGCCAAAACAACAACAAAAAATTCACTGTTTCAATACTTTTTCATTTGACTGAAACATCAAATATGACACCACAGAGGAAAAAACACTTCTCAGGCAAATGTCCTTAGAGTCCCATGCAAAGGATTGGATTTCTAAATGGCTTGTTTAGATGTTATTGATTCAATGTATATAAATCAGAGACAGCGAGCAAGTGATTTCATATTCCAAGTCAGTAGATGCAATGCTGATAAATGAATCATGGGAAGACAAAGTTCATAGCCCAGGTGATGGATGATTGATCCTGACAGGCCCTCAAATGCAGTACGGAATGGCGAGCCCTGTCTGACAGCTCTAATCACCAGCAGCACCCAACCTGTGAGCAAATGGCCTCTCCCGCTCCACACAAACAGCCCATTGCCCGCTGAACAGTCTGTTTGTCGCAAAACACTCCCCACAATTTCTGGGAGTACAAAACAAAAACTGCAGCATAGCATGGACAAATATTTTTTGTGTGTTTTATGAAGGTTTAAAGTTTAAAAAATGAACAAAATAAAATGGTAAGATTTGCACACCTGGACATTGTAGGGAAACAGGTGCATATAGAAAGGTTTTACAGTTTCACATAACATATCTTGCACAAATTTTGTATTGGTCAAAGATTTCATAATCAATCCTTCCTATATTTATGATGTAGGATTTATGGGAGGGTGACTCCAAACCACTCAAACATTATTGATAATGTTGGCAAAGAGCGACTGTACTGTACTGTTGGTCTCTCTAAAATTAAAATGTCATGGAAGAATTAAAACTAGATTAACAATTCCTAAAAAAATTGTTGGTGTGGTTGCTTCGCAGTGCTATCAATGGCTGGAAATGGTATAGAAAGATGGTTATATGGTATAGTGTGAGGTGGTAAATAAAAGGTGGAAATGGTATAACATGGTAATGCGGTATAAAGGGATGTGTTAAAATATGGTGATTTTATGGTATGTTGTGGTAAGTAGTCTAAAGAACCTGAAAGTGATACAAATAAATAATGAATTGTGATGAATGCACAAAAAGGTAATATCAAATCATCTGGGATAGTATTGTTGGGTCATAACAGTGTTGTAGAGGAAGGCCTTGTGATGTCATAAGTAGTGAAATATGTTACGGCATCCACATTCTATTGCATCGGTTTTCAAAATGTGCCCATTGACTCCCATTAATGTTTTTGGCGATAAAAGGTCAATTATCTGAAAAAGTGTATATGGTTTAAAGGTAAAATGTAATAGCAACCTGGAGGGTGTATAAAGGTATAATATGAGGTATGAATGGTGTTTATGGTGTGAATGGTGTAGGAGGAGATAGGTTCTCAAAAAGTGGCGGAATAATAAGCAGTATGGAAAGTAACAACCACACCTAAGGATTCTAAACCAATGATTTAAAAAGAATGTGCACATATATTTCTATATTTACATATTTCTTATTTAAAAGAACATTCAGAAATGAGCTGCAATAAGTTACAATGGAGTCCTGAAATAGCCCATTCATCAATTCAAAGATTGTCAGAAAAGGGGTTGCAGGTTAAGGTGAGTCAGAACTGGGAGCTGGATAAGCAGAACAATGTAACTTTGCAAATTAATGCGAGTAGCTGTTCAGCAGAAATGCAAGATTCAAAGCTTGCGCTTTTTTTTTTTTTTAACAACCCTGGCATTAAAGTTGAGATGGTGGAAGTGCATTAGAGATTAATGTGACCCATCAGGGTTATAGACTTAACATCTAGTAGCACATAGATTTGAACATTAGGAAGAACGCGGCGAGGCCACCACTGCGTTTACATTGGCATAGACCTTTTTGGCAGTAGCAAATTGTGTGTGTGTGTGTGCGTGTGTGTGTTTTGCTTGACATGCGTAAGTTATTAGCCTGTTTGGAGTGTTGTTCCTGGGAGACTATGCTTATTCTCGGACATAGAATTATATCTGGAATAAATTAGTGTGCGTTTGTAATCATGTGGCTGTGTACAGTATGTTTTTCTATGTGTGGCTCTATGTCTGTATATTATGTGTTTGTATGTTGTTGTCTGTGGCTGTGTACATATGCTCATGCATAATGAAGGAGTGTTTGTATGTGTGTGTATGTGTGTGTGTGTGTGTGTGTGTGTGTGTGTGTGTGTGTGTGTGTGTGTGTGTGTGGTAGAGAGAGAGAGAGAGAGAGTGAGATAGAGGGAGAAAGAGAGGGGGGGGGGGGGGTCCGCTACACTGGCAGCATTGGCACTCTCCTTAGTTAAAGGTGCCACAATTATTCTTAAAGCTGGCAGCGCAAAGCAACTGACACATTACTATTCTTCTTATGACAATTATTCATTACAGAACCATACATATTAAAAAATTATATATGTTGCTGGAAATGACATTTTTCTCTTGATGATAAAGGCTGAGATAAAGCAGTTATCCATTTTTGCTGAATTGTTAAATTTTTCTGATTAAAAAATTCTCCAAAAATAGCATAAAAATATGAATAGTCATAGAATTGTTTTAGGATTGACAAAGGATTAACGAGTGTTTTGACAAAGCATTATAACAGTTAATCATGTTAACTAGGCCATCAACAAAGGATATATAAAAAGTCCTTGATCATCGTTATTAATATGGATCCATTAACTAACATGAGCTAATGCCTTGGTGAAAATGAGCAATCATTAACGGAGCATTGACAGCACTTAGGGCCCTATTTTAGTGACAACACAAGTGCAAACGCGCCTGGGCGCAATTTGAATTGCTAATTACATCTCGCACAAACGGAATGTTTTTCACCCCCGCTAGGTTTTGGAGTCTGCTGTAAGCCTATTTGCGTCAATATGGGTTGGGCGGCACAATAGAAACATTTGGGGCTGTGAAAGTTTTGTGTTGAACAATGTGATTGCGTTCAAACCAACCCAGACCAGGTTTTAACTCAAATGCTGGCACATGGTGCTAATTTGGTGGTGTGATGAATGTGCACATATGAATGTATGAACACATAACACACAAATATTTTGTTTATTTCAATTTGACTATTTGCAATGCAAGCTGTGTTCAGTTATGCAGTCCAATGCCGATTATTTATGGCCATTACACCTGCAAGGAGTTCAAAAAGAGACAACAAACATGGGAGACCGGCTCTACATCCATCAAATAGTATAAGATACATGTTTGTTAAATGCATGTAGGTGCACTGGTTCTTGTTATGTTCATTTTTTAACTGTCACTACAGTCAAATGGGACTCCGTATGAGGTGGTGCTACAGGGAGTGCATGACAGGCAGAGCAACTCCTACCAGGAATTTCATTGAGAAATGTGGATTCCCGGGGTTTTGGGCGTTATCGACTGCACACATGTACAGTTGCATGCACCAACAGATCGCAATATCATTTATATGAATCATAAGGGGGCCCACTCCATTAATATCCAAGAAGTTTGATGCAAACCTAGGGTGGTCAACTATCATCCCTGCTGCATTTGAGGGGGTGCTCATCTGGATGGGTGTGCCTACTTACTGCGTACAATGGGCCTCATTCATGAAGCATTGCTAAATATGGACGTAAATTTATGTACGAAACAAGTTGGTACGAAAATTTTACGTATATATTTACGTATAGGCTATACAGACCTGTAAGTCATTTTATAGCTAATTTTGTTCACTGCTTAACTGTATGTTTTAATTAGCTTATGTAATGTCATATAAGCCTACTTGGAGCATTCATTGCGTTATGAGTGTAATTAAACAAGTTCATAGCCTACAATTGATTAATAGGCATCGTCTAATGTGTTTGCTTTTTACAATCGTAATTTATTAGCTACGTTTGCATTGAGGCCACATTTTGTCATGTGAATTTAACAGAAAATTGATATTCAGAATTTATGTATGAGGTACACATGGTCCTGAGCAGGTGTAAAGTTTGTTTGTACAAACAAACAAATCTCAGATACGAAAATGTTGATGAATGCCAAAATACTGGCAAAATTGCTAATACGAACGATTTACGTACAAATTAATTCTACTCACGTTTCTTGAATGAGGCCCATTGAGCCCAGAAAAAGCTGGCAGCTTGCTTCTATCCGTATGTTTGGCAGGGCTAGGTCAATGATTGAGCGAACCTTTGGAATGTTAAAAATGTGTTTCAGATGTTTGGACTAGTGAGGTGGTACTTTAAAATACAGCCCTCAGAAACTCAGTGCATTCTTTGTGGTGTGCTGTGTTCTACACAACATAGCCATACCCCGATGTGTCATAGACCTCAAGAAGACACATTACAGAACTTTATATGGAGAGAGGCAGAGCCGCATGTACCGATCGCCACAGAGATTAGAGTGGCACAGAGTGCATGACAGAACATGGCTTTGTTGAAGTGGTGAATTTTTTGTTGTTGTTTATTTTGAATAGTCATATTAAAAATTGAGAGCAAAAAACTATAATCTATAGTACAGTAAATTCAAACTAAACGTCTTCTTTCCCGCCCTCTAGTTCACAGGCGCGATGCCTCCCAAGTTGAAACAGCAGAGGAAGCAGCACGACGGAGAGGCCGACTGGAGGGTGTCTCTGCAAGCTGCCTCCTGCTCCTGCCCAATCTGAGAATATTCACCCTGCTGCGTTGTTCACAGGAAAAATTAATGATAGTTTTTAGCACTGCCATATAAATGCTAAATATATTTAGTTTGAGGGGAAAAATAAACATGTAAATTAAAACTGATCAGTTTCACGTTTGTTTTTAAATCACAAGTAAAAGTTCATAAAGAGGCTCATATTGGAGAATCTCATAACGAGCTTGCTCTTTGGCCATGACAAAATTATCAGGTGGCTGTGGTGCTAATGCACTGTTTTTAAAGGGAAAGAAATGGGGCGATCTGATTGGCAATCATGAAACCAAACCCCCACCACGCCCCCAGTGTAATTTAATCTTATCGATCCAGCCAGTTATACAACTGTACCGCAGTTGTGCTAATGGCAGGATTCACAAAATTACCAAAATTGAGTTGGACATGCTCTAATTCGCCACCGCCTTGCGCTAGGGCTAGCGATCGACAATAGTGCCTTGACGTTGAAAACAGGGTGCTTAGTCTTAGCAAGGAAACCAAAGATGCATTAACTGAGGATATGCAAGAACTTTGTTCTTGGTTTCTGAGAGAAAGGTGACCTGTCGTGTGTCTGCTGCATGTCTTAGCGGGTGTGGGTGATGCAGTTAATGATGTTGATCAAAAGCCCAGATACAAGAGGCTCACAATCGGCACTATCAGAAAGAAAGATGACGCTTATTGAGCAGCCATATGCACTTGCATTCTGCCACTTTCTCCACCCACTTCGGTAACAAGAAACAATGAGGAATAACTGAAAAGTGAACAGAAAAGGAATGGGATTAACTACAGGGATAAACTGAAGTGAGAACAATGTTATTGACACTGTAGAAAACACGAGTTCACACTGGCCTCCTCACGACTCCGGATTAATATAGGCCTACATGATGTATGCGGACACAATACCAAACTGTCGCAAAAAAATCTCAAGAGCAGAGCATAAAGTCACATTTGTATACCACACGAAATAGCATAATAGAATAGAATAGAATGAATAACTTTTATTTTCCCACGAGGGAACTTCAGTTGTAGCCCCAGCAACAACAAAAAAGAATATCAAACAAAGACATCCAACAGAATCATTACATCAATCAAGTGAATTAAGTGAATTAAAGTGCAATACAGCCATGATTAAAAATAGCCCCCGCTGTCCCGAGATGTCACCAAGCAGTCCAACACACAAACTCTGCCTCCATGACTCTCCTCCATACACGCAGCGCCGCGGTCTCTGTACACCGCCGAAACGGAGCACCGAACTGCGTCAATCTTCCCAGTTTCCCGTCGTCTCCTCACTCCTCCCCCGCATTACGTTCTCCTTCCCCGGTTGTTTTTTGAAGATCGCCTGCACTCCCGGATCAGTCCCGAAATCTTCAACTCCGGTGAAGAGCGATAGCAAACTCCGTTGCCGCAGTCTGCAGATCCAACGTACATTCCAGAGCATATGTTGCAAATGCGTCTCCATGGCGACGACCACAAACAAAACCATATCGACTAGATAATTTGTCAATATTATCAAAACGAGCAGCAGGAGTGCCCCGAAAAATCTCCAGCCCGCTTCCCAGTCCCACTACAGACACAAAGCGCATGAAAAAAATGAAGACAAAAGCCAGACACAACAAAACACATTCAAATTAACAAACACGATCACGAGAGACAGCTGGACTACACGTCGCCATTACAGCGCCATGTGTCGTATAATCACTTGTTTTCACGGCATTGCATTAGATTGGATCAATTTTCAATTCAACACAAGCAGTATAGAAAACAACATTGTGGTATTATAGTTGAGCCAATTACAATGTGGATGTTTTTCAGGACAGAATTAACATGATGTGATGAAAAAAGAATGGAATATTACAACCATTGAGGCCTATGCCTATGAGGCAGCACAAGGACATTTTATTGTATTGCGCCGATATGCAATTATATATTATATCACCTATTCCATATATGAGACGGATGTGTGCGGGTTGGACCCGTAATGCACGACTCAGAACACTGACTTGATAATAAATACCCGCAAGGGCTTTATTATGGGGAAATCCAAAAAACGTAGTCACACAAGCAAAGTCCAAAAACCAATAAATCCAGCCAGACCAAAGATACAGTACCAAGGGAGAAGGCAGTCTCGAAATCGGTATCCATGCAAGAGTTCGTTAACCAGAGTAGCTGTCAGCGGAGCAGAAGTACAAAACAGGGAAAAAGCAAAGTTCGTAGTCGTGGGGCGTAGCAGGAGTCAGACCGAAGTCCTATCCGCGGGGCAGAGGTACAAACAGACAGTAGGCAAAACTCATGGTCAAAAACAGGCAGTGGAAACAATAGGCAGGCAGTAACGATGGTCAATAAACAGGCTAGATCAATAACGGTGGTCAAAACAATGGAAAAACGCTCAAGAGTGACAATAGTAAACTAAGGCAACAATTTTGCAACGAACAGACATGAACACTGAGCTTAAATGCAGGTGTAGACAGGTGCAAACATTTAGCTTGAGAGCAGCAGGAAATTCACAAAAGCTTGAGAAAATGACACGTAACGAGGCAATTAGTAAATCGTTAGTAGTTAACCTATCCTGACCTAGCGTTAGTAAATTAGTAATCAACATGCACGAGAAACGTAAGGTAAACATGAACACATGGTTAGATAGTTAGTATTACCCAATCCTGATCTAATGTTAGTATATTAGTAACTAGACAAGGGAGAATGAAACAATTAGGGAAGCGTGAGTGACAGCAAGAGAAGAAACAGCATGAATGCAAGGCTGCGGAAAAACATGGAAATATGTATGCAAACAATGAACTGCATCGTAACATAAACAGAAAATAAACTGTGACAAACACTAAACATGAAACATGGCATAAATATGACAGAAACGTAACAGTACCCCCCCCCCCTAACGACCGACTCCTGACGGTCTACACAGTTTATCAGGGTGATCGCGATGAAAGTCACTTATCAGGGTAGGGTCCAGAATCAGACTTGGAGCAACCCAGGAACGTTCCTCCGGGCCATAACCCTCCCAGTCCACCAGATACTGAAACCCCCGGCCTCACTTGCGAATGTCCAGTAGCTTCTTGACCGTGAAGGCCGGGTGGTTATCTATGATACGGGGAGGAGGGGGTGGGGGATCAGGGGGGCAAAGGGGGTCAGTGGAATAGGGCTTAATGCAAGAAACATGAAACGTGGGGCGAATCTTCATGGAAGGGGGCAATGACAGCTTGACTGAGGTGGGGTTGATGATGCTGTGAATCTTGTAGGGTCCAATGAAGCGGGGCTGGAGTTTGTGGGAAGTGGATTGGAGGGGAATTTCCTTAGAGGAGAGCCAAACTGAGTCGCCAGGCTTGTACTCAGGGGCTGGAGTGCGGTGGCGATCAGCGACTCGACGATTCCGTTCGGCCATGCTCAATAGCGCGGCCCGGGCGTCCCTCCAGATTTTGAGGCAGCGGTGCATGTGGGTGGCAAGGGAGGGGACAGCAATCTCCACCTCTTGCTCGGGAAACAGAGGAGGTAGGTAGCCAAGAGAAACCTCGAATGGGGATTTTCCAGTAGCGGCGCAGGGCAGGGCATTGTGCGCATACTCGACCCAGGTGAGCATCTTTCTCCATGAAGTGGGATTCTTGGCCAACACAGCGTAAAGCAGCTCAGAGGTCTTGGTTGGCCCTTTCAGTCTGACTGTTAGACTGGGGGTGGTAACCTGACGTGAGGCTGGAGGTGGCTCCGAGAGCCGAACAGAAGGCCTTCCAGACCTGGGAGATGAACTGGGGGCCACAGTCAGAGACAATGTCCGCGGGAATGCCATGGATCCGAAAGACTTCCTTGACCAGAACATCCGCGGTCTCTTGGGCAGTGGGCAATCCAGACAGAGGAATGAAGTGCGCCGCCTTGCTGAACCTGTCCACCACCGTCAGGATGGTGGTGTTGCCCTCAGAAGGGGGAAGTCCGGTCACGAAATCCACCCCGATGTGACTCCAAGGGCGACTGGGCACTGGCAGAGGTTGGAGCAGACCAGCTGGGGCCTGGTGAGAGGCCTTGCTCCTGGCACAGGTGGTACAGGCCTTGACGAAACGCCTGGTGTCAGGGATCATGGAGTTCCACCAGAACCTTCTCTTGAGGACAGCCAGGGTGTGGGTAAAGCCGGGATGGCATGACATGAGGGAGGAATGAGCCCATTGGAGAACATGTGTCCGGGCGGCGGAGGGAACGTAAAGGCGTGTACCGGGATTGGACCTTGGATCGGGCTCCTTGAGTAGCGCCTTTTTAATGACGGCCTCAATCCTCCAGGACACCGAAGCAATGGTGCAGGACCCAGGGAGGATGTTTTCCGGCGCCTCTTGCTCAGAACTGGCCATGAACTGTCGCGACAAGGCATCAGGCTTGACGTTCTTGGAACCAGGACGGTAGGTCAATGCAAAATTGAAACGGCCAAAGAACAGGGCCCATCTGGCTTGGCGGGAGTTCAACCTCTTGGCTGTCTGCAAGTACGCCAAATTTTTATAGTCGGTCCAGACCACAAATGGTTTCTCGGCGCCCTCCAGCCAATGCCTCCACTCCTCCAGTGCTAGCTTGACAGCAAGTAGCTCTCGGTTTCCCACGTCATAGTTCCTCTCCGCCGGAGACAGCTTACGGGAGGAGAATGCGCAGGGGTGTAGAAGATTGTCAGTGGGGGAAACCTGAGAGAGCACGGCCCCTACTCCAGTGTCGGACCCATCAGTCTCCACGACAAACTGACGAGTGGGGTCAGGGTGCACCAGAATCAGAGCGGAGGAGAACAGTCTCTTAATTTTCTTGAAGACATTTTCAGCCTCAGGATTCCAGCGGAATGGCATGGCAGTAGATGTGAGCTTGGTGAGAGGGGCAAAGACCTGGCTGTAGCTCCGGTAAAAATTTGCGAATCCCAAGAAGCGTTGTAAATGTTTCCGAGTAGCAGGCATGGGCCAATCTGTGACCACCTGGACCTTCTTAGGATCCGCCCTGATTTGTCCCCTCTCCAAGATGAAGCCCAGGAACTCGACCGTGTCGGTGTGGAACACACACTTCTCAGCCTTGACAAAGAGTCTGTTCTCCAAAAGTCGTTGGAGAACCTGCATGATGTGGCCTTCGTGTTCCTTGACGTTGGTGGAGTATATCAAGATGTCGTCCAGATATACGAATACGTAGCGGCCCAATAGGTCCCGTAGGACATCATTTACTAACGCCTGAAACATGGCGGGGGCATTAGTAAGGCCGAAAGGCATAACCAGGTACTCGAAGTGTCCTAATGAGGTGTTGAAGGCGGTCTTCCATTCGTCCCCCTCACGAATGCGCACCAGGTGGTATGCGTTGCGTAGGTCCAGCTTGGTGAAGACAGTAGCGTCGTGGAGTGGTTGGAAGGCTGAGTCAATGAGCGGTAGAGGGTATTTGTTCTTGATTGTAATATTATTCAGTTCTCTGAAGTCGATACAAGGACGCAGCGAGCCGTCTTTTTTCTGGACGAAGAAAAATCCAGCACCCACAGGTGACGAAGAGGGGTGAATCAGACCGTTGGCAAGGCAATCCCGAATGTATTTCTCCATGGCTTCTCTTTCCGGTTTGGAGACATTGTAGAGTCGACTTGAGGGAAGAGTGGAACCGGGTAGAAGGTCGATCGCGCAATCATAGGGTCTGTGAGGAGGAAGTGTCTGTGCTTGCGTCTTGGAAAAAACTATGCCCAGGTCGGTGTAAGGGGCTGGCACGTTTTCCAGAGATGGTTTGATGTCTTGAGGGGGAGTAGGTGCGCCCCCGGCAGGTGCAGGTGCGGACCGAAGACAGGCTTGGTGACACTGGCGGCTCCAGGCTTTAATGTGGCGGGACTTCCAGTCAATGACGGGGTTGTGTTCTTGAAGCCAGGGTAGTCCCAGAATGAGTGGATCGTTGGGGGAGCGGATGATGTGGAACTGGATGAATTCGTGATGGTTACCAGAAAGGATCAGTTGAACGGGTTCCGTGACGTGAGTCATTCTGTAGAATGTCTTGCCGTCCAACGACCGAGCATTCTTGGGGTGGGGCAGTGGAAGGGTGGGAATGTCCAGATCTCTGACCATAACTTCATCAATGAGGTTCACGTCCGCTCCAGAGTCTATGAGCGCGCTCACTTGAACCTCCGTCTCAGGTAGCATGAGTGTGGCAGTGAGGGTAGGGCGAGTATCGCTCTTGGAGATCTTCTCCTGGTGGGTTGAAGACCTCACTCCCACGGATGACTCGGATTTCCTGGACCGGGTGGTGCATTGTGCTTGAGAATGCCCCAGCTTTCCGCAGTAGAAGCATGCACCGGTCTCCCTCCGACGTATCCGTTCCTCGGGCGAGATCTTAACTCCGGTACGGGAAAGATCCATTGGTTCAACTACCCAAGCCTGGTTCTCCTCCGTCAGTGGGGCAGGTACTTGTCTGGGGTACGGCTGACCGGGCAGAATCGGTCTTTCCCTCCGGCAAAGTCTGTAGCGGTTATCCAAGCGAATAGCGGCTCGGACGAGAGCGTCGAACTCCTTGATGGGTTCCTGATGGGCTAACTCGTCCTGGAGCGCCCCGTTCAGACTGGCCCGGAACAAGTCCGCCAGGGCCGAGTCATTCCAGTGGGTAGCCGCAGCAATAGTCCAAAAAGCAATATAATGGTCCGCGGCGCTTTTAAGGCCTTGGCGGAGGGCAATGAGTTGCTGTGAGGGCTCTTGGTCACTGGAGGCGTGCTGGAACACTTTGCGGATCTCCTCCGAAACGATCACGTAGCTGAGAGGAAATGAACCTCCAGTCCACACCGCGGTAGCCCAGTCCAAAGCTCTCCCCTTGAGTAGCCCCATCACGTAGCCAATCCGTCGCTCGTCAGTCGGATAGGTCAATGGCTGTTGTCGGAAGACAAAGTCGCATTGTAGTAGAAACGCCTTGCATCTCTCTGGCTCACCATCAAACCTCTCCGGGGGAGGCTGTTGTGGCTCCCGGAATTGCCAGGCTCCCATGGGGTTGGGGGGTGGGATAGCAGGCGGTTTAGCAGGTTGCTCTGGAGTGCGTGGTTGAACTGCAATGGCTAGTCTCCTCATCTCAGCGCACAACTCTTTAATCTCCTCCCGGAGCTCGGAAATCCCCTGGGCGTGCTGCTGCACGATGAGGCCTTGTTGTTGCAGGTCGTGGAACATGGCAGTTGAGTCAGCAGGGTCCATCTTGGCGAAATTGTTTTGAGACGGATGTGTGCGGGTTGGACCCGTAACGATGCCCGTAATGACCAGGACGGCAGTGTAGTGTAATGGTTAAGGAACTGGACTTGTAACCGAAAGGTTGTAGGTTCGATTCCCAGGTAGGACACTGCTGTTGTACCCTTGAGCAAGGTACTTAACCTGAATTGCTTCAGTATATATCCAGCTGTATGAATGGATAAATGTAATAAGATGTAGAAGTTGTGTAAGTCGCTCTGGATAAGAGCGTCTGCTAAATGCCTATAATGTAATGTAATGTAATGTAATGCACGACTCAGAACACTGACTTGATAATAAATACCCGCAAGGGCTTTATTATGGGGAAATCCAAAAACGTAGTCACACAAGCAAAGTCCAAAAACCAATAAATCCAGCCAGACCAAAGATACAGTACCAAGGGAGAAGGCAGTCTCGAAATCGGTATCCATGCCAGAGTTCGTTAACCAGAGTAGCTGTCAGCGGAGCAGAAGTACAAAACAGGGAAAAAGCAAAGTTCGTAGTCGTGGGGCGTAGCAGGAGTCAGACCGAAGTCCTATCCGCGGGGCAGAGGTACAAACAGACAGTAGGCAAAACTCATGGTCAAAAACAGGCAGTGGAAACAATAGGCAGGCAGTAACGATGGTCAATAACAGTGGTCAAAACAATGGAAAAACGCTCAAGAGTGACAATAGTAATCTAAGGCAACAATTTCGCAATGAACAGACATGAACACTGAGCTTAAATGCAGGTGTAGACAGGTGCAAACATTTAGCTTGAGAGCAGCAGGAAATTCACAAAAGCTTGAGAAAATGACACGTAACGAGGCAATTAGTAAATCGTTAGTAGTTAACCTATCCTGACCTAGCGTTAGTAAATTAGTAATCAACATGCACGAGAAACGTAAGGTAAACATGAACACTGTGGGATTCTGACATTTAATCCTATAAAAATACAGGTTGTAAATAGAATATATAAACTTGTCTGTGGTAGTGGAGTTTAGAATGGGTGACCTTGGGCCTGTGTTATGAGAGTTCTGAGAAGGGGGGCTGTAGAAGATGTCCTGTGAAAACATTCCTCAGAAAAAAGGGTTTGCTACAAAAGATAAGATTCTATCCTAGCAAACTCTGTGGAAAAATACAAGCCATGAGCTGAACATGAGTAATTCTAAAGGTTTGATTGGTTTGAATTATACGCCCAGTGATGAACTAACTTTCACTTTACAGTATATAAGCACCACAGTAGCAGAGATGGGGGTCCCACGAGCGAGAGCGTGCACGCGCGAGCGCGCTTCCAGCGCGCTTCCAGAGGACCACAGATGTATTAACCCATTGTGTTATTCTGTAAAGACCTGGAGCTGACACAATAAATACAAAGTGATTTAATCTTTCCAATTGAATTGAAGAGTATCTTTGATCTACCTCCTTGACCACGAAAAGCAATATATTGATTGCTAACAAAATGGTGACCCCGACGTGGAGGAGGGAGATGATCTTGGATCAATAAAAAAAAAAATTAAAAAAAGACGGTGGCAGTTTAATCTCTTGGACATTCCGGGGCCCCTAAAAAGACAAGGTAAGCAGAACCTTTATAAGGAATGTCTGAGAGATATAACCAAACCATCTGAAAATTTGTTAAAAGAACTAATTTGCATAAATTTGTCAGAACGAATATAAATGTATTAAGGTGTATTCCATGACCCAACTTGACAAAGAATAAGGATAAAAAGTGCAGGGAAGACACAGAATAAAATATTCTTTGGTTGTGTGTAATTAAAAATTTGCGGGTCCATTATTTGTGGGACCTATGTATTGAGATACTAAGTGCGTAGTCTTTTGGAAACGAATTCAGCCTTAGGATTCTGAGCCAGTATCAAAAGTTACATAGTGATGCGACGCATATGCACCTCTGAAACGAAAATACGCAAATTACTGTGGTATACATTGATCTAGTGATATCAATGTAAGGTCCGTCGAACCAAATAGTCGACATTTAATGTATTGAGGTAACTCGAACCGGACAGTCGAGCTAGAATTGCGCTAAAGCCACGAGTGAAAACATACAAAAGGACTTGATTCATGGAATACAGTTTTGATTCATAAACAGGTCTTTGAGTTTTTTTTATTTTTTATTTTTATCTGTTGTATATCTGCTGTATTAAAATGATAAAAGGGGATAAACAAAATTGTGGGTGTCATTGTAAGCCTTCGTGATACTGATTCAGTGAAAATATTTTCTGATAATGCAGACGTGCATTGAGAAAATTAAAGGAGTAACTGAATGCAGCTGATCACAGCCAATGACTGCAATATAACTGATATTTGGTGAATAAATTAAGGGAAATAAGGTTGTGTTAATTTAATTAGAACTGTTAAATTGTGGATCCTAATCAAACAAGTAAAAAGTAGAAATTAAAACGAGTCAATATCTAAGTAATAAATAACGTTTACGGAATAAGGCAAAAATGACGACTACCGCGGATATATTGCGTAAACTATGGGACAATCTGAGTTCTAAACTATGTGCCCAGGAATTGAAAAAGCGTCGTGATAAATGGACTAAATATTTAGCCGGGATGGTTCCCCGAGCCATAAACCATTTTTGTCTGAGAAAAAGTGTGGGTTGTGTGAGTGCTGGCCAGAGAATGAATGTGTGTCGACACAAGTATGAGATTACAGCATTGTATGGGTTGTGTTATGAGCTGTATTGTGTTTATGTTACATCAGCTGAGTAGTTTAGAAGAAAAAACCTGTAAATTGTTTGACCCAGAAGAATGTGATTTTAAAAGTGAATGGGAAGCCCAACTCATGGTATATTGTGATAAAGTGGGATTCTGATTGAACAAATTATAGTGTCCTGTTGATCGTGGGCAGCCAGCCCGATAGCGGAGAGACTGGAAGAACAGACAATCTAACGGTGCACGCATAAAGGCGTCCAAATACTTTTGGCTTGTTGAGTTGTAGCCTTCGTAATGAAGTGAGCAGTTATTAAGTGGGTAGAAGGCACATTATTGGTGAATTTATAAAGGAAAACTAAAAATACTTGCAGTACTTTGAACCCTTTACACCTTGAGTGAAATAAGCAGAGTTATTTTGTTAAAATTGATTTGATCCCGTAGCTTTAGTTTTGCAGTGTGTGTAAACTGACTACCAGAATTACTGTAATAGCTCATGTAGGAGAGAACTTAAGAAAAAGAGTTAAATTATGTGCCCAATTATTATTCTATGTCTCCGGAGCTATACTACAATGTATGATATATTTGCAATAGTTTGTGTTATAATCTCAGTGTACTATAAGATTTGTGAAACTTATGATCAGACGCATCGTAATGAAGACCCGCCTGGGAAAGTGTAAACAGTGTTGTGCAGAGAAGTGTGGAAGATCTTAATCAGAGTTTACGGTTGATTAAGTTTATGGTTAGTACAGATAGATAAGTGGAAGTTATACGCGAGGGAAACTTGCATAGGATTGTGACAGAAAGTGATAGAAGGACATAGAAGGAAGTGAAAGTGCTAATATATATAATATGAAATATGAAATATGAGATAATGCACCCTGAATCTCGTGAAGAAAAAGGTCTGATTTACCAAATAAATAAATAAGTAAGTAATGCAGGCCAATGTACTGATTTTAAACCTCTGGTTAATGCAGATAATACACGCAGTTATAGTTATAGTTATACAGTTATAGCTTCATGCTAGTGAAGTATGATAAATCGAACAATCCTATCACCGTCCTGTCGGGAGGGGTCAGGACCATTGCACTACACATAATTCAAACTTTCTTCCAAAATAGACACAACATTCTAGAGTCTGGTATAACGTAATTTATTATAAAAGATTTAGCACGAATATACATACCCAGGCTGATCGGCTAAACATACATATGTTAAAAACACTCAATCACACAGTCCAGTCTGAGTCCGTCAATTTCATGCTCACCCGCAAGACGTAAAAAAGTCCGTTAATGACAGAAGAAAAACATAACAGCGCACCATGAAGTTCACCCCCCCCCCCCCATTTTTTTGGTGTTTCCATGGTCTGCAGAGGTCTCTGCCTGTCCTAATTAAGCATTACATATGACCCTTATTTATATGGTAGTTTTGATGAAATGCTATGATTTAATCATATCAGAAACATCCTAGTCACGGTTTGACAATAGTAGTTCAATTTACATAGTTTTTACACCAATGTTTGTAAAGATAGAAGATAAATGTTTTATTTGGATTTAATAAACTCTGTCAGTTCCTCGGACTGCACACACACATACATTTTCAAGGATGTTCTTTTCGACGGTCGGGCCCCGAGGAATTTGTAGGGAGTAGTTCATGCTTATCTCTTCAGACGGGCTAGGAAAATTTAATTGCCTATGTGTGTGTGTGTGTGTGTGTGTGTGTGTGTGTGTGTGTGTGTGTGTGTGTGTGTGTGAATGAATGCCTAAATTTTGAGGAGTGTGTTTGCGGTGTGGCTGTTTCAATTTCCCTGCGTGTGGGTGTGTGTGTGTCCTTGATTTGCAGGTGTCGAGATGAGCTCATATTGGGTGCCTGGCGTGGGACCATTGTACATTGAGCACACTTCGATACAAATAATGAGCTGATTTTGTGCGTGGTTGTCTGCCCTTGGGTCTGAGGCCTTGTGCTGCATTGTGCACATATGGGCTTTTTTGTGCAATTCATCCTACCACAGAAAAACATGTTCATGTTGACACTACATTTTGATATAGTTGGTCCTACAGTATGTTATATAATTGTATATAGGTAATGAATAATCTATAATTTGTCACAACAGCTGAACTCTAATACGGGGTTGTTGCACAATGAGGGTCACGGTGTGAGTTGCCATGATAACGTGATGGTAATTTATTTCTAGCAGGGAGGTCGGGCCGAGCACCGATTTCAACTACAAGGTGTTTATTACATTTTCCATCGTGAGATATCGGGATTCTTAGGTAGGAAAAAATAATAAATTGATAAACGTTGGCATTAACCACAAACATTTGCGGGTAAGTTCATTTTGAATATTTTTATGTTTTTAATGTATATTTATCACTAAAGGTGATAAAAGGAGGGAGAGGGTTTACAAAAAAGAAAGCGCATCTGAATTTGATTTATCAAAGTAAAAATTAATGTTATTCATCAGTATGACTTCAGTGTTATTATTACACTGATACATCAGTGACCGGTGGGTGCTCAATCATGGAAAGTTGGTTGCTGACCGATACTGTTGCCAATAACATGCTAGCGAGGTTGATTCGATGTTTCCTTGCTGCCTGGAATGTGGTTAGTGTGCCTCAGAAGTGAAAGTAGATATTAGTGTTTAAGCAAAATGTTACAATTCGTTTTGAATGCCATTCTCTGCATGTACGAGTAGATTTCATGCAGAGAGAGGGTCTGCGTTGCCCGCTTTGAATTTAACTTTTCAGTCTTTCAGGGAAAGGGGACTTGTTTGGTGGCCAGAGAAGAGAATGGAATAGAACAGGATAGAATAACTTATTTTCCCATGAGGGAACTTTAGTTGTAGTTTCCAGCAGCCAAGACATAGAAAGTGAGACAGTGTTTTAGTGTGATTTAACCGAGTATATGTATATATTGTATAAACAACAACACTGTCAGGAACGACCAGGAACTCATTCTTTAACCAGTGTAGTGGGCATGCGCGAGCGTGTCTTAGTGATGTGCAGTACGTGAACGAACGAATCTTTTTGAACGAATCTTTTTGAACGAATCTTTTTGAACGAATCTTTTTGAACGAATCTTTTTGAACGAATCTTTAAAGTGAATTGAGTGTACCGGATCATCACTCAATGATTCGTTCATATGCTTGAGTGCGCATCAGCGGTCAGGAACTGTAGTGAACTGTACTGACCACAGACTACCCCTAGTTAATGAAAGTCTGCCCGTTATTAAACCATTTCAAATAATGATATTGATTAAATAAAGCACATTTTTGTTTTCTTTTGTATCGAAATAGCACAATAAATGTAGGCTATTTTAAGGAGGCCATGCTATAACCATGTTTTATATAGGCGGCGCTATAAAGGACCAAGTGAAAATAATTGAGCAACAGCGGAGTATTGAAACAATGTTTAAGCGAAGATGAGAAGTGGAAACTTTACAGTTTAAGCTGGGGGAAGTGGAGGGCAAGGCCACCTTCCCAATGTTTGTGTTTTTTGTTCGGGTTAGGCAGGGGGTAGGCACCCCGAACCTAGCCCGAAACAGGCGGCGGCGGAATTGCAAAGTTCCGAGGGCACGTTAAAAACACAATATAGTGCAGGGGAGAAGACTGAAGGCCCCCGTGTCTGATGAAGTATGAATAGACATACTGCCGTGGTACCGTCTAGTCGGCGTTGCTGTCGCATGTAAGTGTGCAGGCAGTACGTGGTACGTGGATGACAGTCCACACCTAGCAGAGGGGCGTAAGAGACGACCTCTGTGAACAGGCAAGGCTGGTGAAAACGGTCAAAGTTTCTATACCCATAGCAAAGTGGGATAGGGATCAGACCGTCGGTTCCTAACCGGGTGGTTAACAGCTACTACGGGGTCCTGATTAGATGCAGGACTAGAGATCGCTATCGACTGGGTCACCGGCCGGTCGGGTCGCATACAGCAGTAAGACCAAGAGTGGCTTCCCTGTGGTGGAGCACCTGGGTGGCTTCCCTGTGGTGGCGCGCCTGAGTGGCTTCCCTGTGGTGGAGCACCTGGGTTGCATCCCTGTAGTGGAGCACCTGAGTGGCTTCCCTGTAGTGGAGCAACTGGGTGACTTCCCTGTAGTGGAGCGCGTTGGGTTGCGTCCCTGTAGTGGAGCACCTGGGTGACGTCCCTGTAGTGGAGCCCATGGCCGCTGCGTCCGGCTCAATGTACAGTCAGGCCACTATAAGCTGAAACCGAATGAGTTAGTAAGCGAGTAGTGTTTTCTGTGATCAGTGTTTTTGAAAAGAAAACATTGGGAAGCAGAGAGGCTGAGGTTCCTTCACTCAGAGGAGTCTGGGTAAGGGAATTCAGCGGAAAGGGATCTAGCCTGGAGCTGCGCCCCAGACAGCGGGAGGCTCGAAGGATCTAAGTGGCAGATAAATAATTAGTTTAATTCACATCCTAAGTTGTGTGGTTTTGTTTTGTGTTTAATTGTTTGATTTTGTCTAAAAACCATCAAAGTGAAACCCGGCAATGCGATCTCTCCTAAGGGGTTGTCAGTTTAGATGCACAACCAAAACAAAGATAAATAAATAAACTGAACAGACAAATAAATCCTACGCTGCCCCGTATGTGAAAATGTACCCTAAGTGAAGGGAAAAGACTAATAAAGAGTTCTTCTCTGTTTCCAGCAGGAACTGGGTGGCGGCTCTCAAGCAGCTCTACTGACAATGAGAGCTGAACTAGGCCCCACTAATATTGCTAATTTCTCCCCTTTTTTGAATTTATGACAGGAACTCCAATGATAATTCCAGGGACGAATTATCACTGCTGTGAAGAATTACAGGGGATTGGAGATGAGATGACAAAGTACTGTGTGACGAACTGAAATTGTCAGGTTTCTCTGCAGATATTGGGCCCAAGAAGACAGAAGCACACAACCTCGAGCAACTAATAAACAGATAACACACACAGAGCAAAGTGTGATTAAGGATGCGCATGGGCAGGACCATTGTGCAAAGGGGGAAGTGTATGATTGTGGGGAAGTGGTGATGTATAATAATTTGGAAAGTATCAGTTTTTCCCCAATAGGGCACAATCGGCCATAGGAGGGCCCATGCCGTTTGTATGAGGTCCGTACAATGGACCCCGCTTGAACAGTTCAAGAGGGAACTGGCGAGCTATGTGTAACACTTAACCAGAATGTGCAAGATTATTTTCCAACAGGGGATTGGGTGTATATTAAGGTAACACTAACACTGAATATACACACACACGAAGAAAGAATTACACAACCAGGAGCTATGTGCTCCCTCATCAATGGCAGATAGAGATAATGCACACACATAGAGGCATTACATATTCTGCCAAAGAAAGACCGTGGCTGAGTGATGTGCTAGTAACCTCTCCTCTGTCCATTGGTCCGACGTTGAGGCTACTTGGACCAAAGAAGAAGAAGCCAACATAATTTTGCGGTAAAAGTATCGTATGTTAGTCGAGGTAACTATATTGTGATAAAATGTTTAGAAAAAGCTGCCAATGCACTGTTGCCAAAATGCTAGGATTTTCTTTCCTCTTGATAGAAGTGTAAAAAGTAAAATGTATTAAAAATGAAGGAGTATCGCTTAAGATGGATATCGGACAGAGACATGTCCTCACCAGCAGCAGACTCAGTCTAGAGTTCTGTGGTTTTGCCTATGAGGTTTTCCTGGTGATTAAGTAAGAGCTCTGACATCATTGCTTACCGCTGTGCCAGTATTATAACCCTGATAGTTAGAGTAAATAAAATTAAGAAAACTGGGTTTGCAATGTGTACCTGCTTTAGGTATGGAGTGAAGATATCACCCATACAAGCTTGAATTACCGCTGTATAGTGTTGATCCCTTGGGATCAAAGGAGGGAATTGTGGGATTCTGACATTTAATCCTATAAAAATACAGGTTGTAAATAGAATATATAAACTTGTCTGTGGTAGTGGAGTTTAGAATGGGTGACCTTGGGCCTGTGTTATGAGAGTTCTGAGAAGGGGGGCTGTAGAAGATGTCCTGTGAAAACATTCCTCAGAAAAAAGGGTTTGCTACAAAAGATAAGATTCTATCCTAGCAAACTCTGTGGAAAAATACAAGCCATGAGCTGAACATGAGTAATTCTAAAGGTTTGATTGGTTTGAATTATACGCCCAGTGATGAACTAACTTTCACTTTACAGTATATAAGCACCACAGTAGCAGAGATGGGGGTCCCACGAGCGAGAGCGTGCACGCGCGAGCGCGCTTCCAGCGCGCTTCCAGAGGACCACAGATGTATTAACCCATTGTGTTATTCTGTAAAGACCTGGAGCTGACACAATAAATACAAAGTGATTTAATCTTTCCAATTGAATTGAAGAGTATCTTTGATCTACCTCCTTGACCACGAAAAGCAATATATTATACTGCTAACAACACATGGTTAGATAGTTAGTATTACCCAATCCTGATCTAATGTTAGTATATTAGTAACTAGACAAGGGAGAATGAAACAATTAGGGAAGCGTGAGTGACAGCAAGAGAAGAAACAGCATGAATGCAAGGCTGCGGAAAAACATGAAAATATGTATGCAAACAATGAACTGCATCGTAACATAAACAGAAAATAAACTGTGACAAACACTAAACATGAAACATGGCATAAATATGACAGAAACGTAACAATTTACACAGTACAGAAAATGACATTGTGCAGTGTTAAGTGAGCTGATTTAATCCCCCTGCAAAACTCAGGTCCCTCTTTATGTGCAGATGTTCAGCTTGTGAAGAATCACAACAGAAAATCCTGTTGACTTTGCACCAACAGCATAAACTTTGATTTTCAGCTTGATATTGGTTTTCTCACAAGACAGTTGGCATTAATGCACAAGCTTTAAACAAATTGCCTGTTTAGCTCCATGCTAAATGTTTCGTAATCACAATTTGCTGACAGCATCACACATGTCAGCAATAACGTGAACGTCGCCAGAAATATACTGTACTCGCCGCCGCGGTGGTACAACGGTAAGAGCGCTGACTTTCAGTCAGTGCAGTTGTACTCCGAGGATCGGGGTTCGCGCCCCGGACCTGCCAGTTCCAAGCATGGCCGGTGCCCTGTGGGAGCAGCAATTGGCGGCTGTGGGGGGAGGGGCTCGGAGAGAATCGCTGCGCAAAAAAGGCCCTGGGCGAGTTGGAATCACGGTCAGGAGCTTGAGGAGTCGCGCCCTGTAGAGGACGTGGCGCCCTCCTTCCTACTACCGGCTGACAGGGTTGTATAGCGGTGGTTCTCTAGCGGTTGCTACATGGGGGGAATTGAATTAGAATAGGGATTCAATTGGCTACTAAATTGGGAGAAAAATTGAAAAAAATCAGAAACAAATTTTTTTTTTAAAAAGAAGAAATATACTGTACTCGTCAGACCTTACAAGAGTTGAGATGCAAAAATATTGAGTATGTGTATTTGGGACTAAGACTTGGACAATAATCCAACAATAATTCAAGGCTGAGTAGGCTGTCAAATCAACAGCTTTTTCAAGGGCAGTACGAATGGTTGAGTTTTTGTCCATATTTGGAAACCATATTTTATAAATGTCCCAATACACAAATGCACACGTGAAAGTGTAGGACTCTACAGCCAGTTAGCTGATCCTGGATCAGTATCCAGCTTTTACATAATATGATTCTGGTTCAGATAAGGGGGATTTAAAGGTGATCCTACATCAGAAATGGTTGGCTGTGAAAATGAGCCAGAGTTGCTCACAGTCAATGGTTAATCAAGCCTGAGCTAAATACACCTGGGGTTCCTCATTTGCATACCCTGGGTCATATAAAATGAATGTCAGCTATCCGTGGATAACATCTTCAAATGCATTGAATGCATAGCTGTTCTCTCGACTTGCATCAGTGCATTGCACAGGGTGTATCACCCTCCTCCCAGGGAATGTGGGCTTTCAGATTTGGTACCTATTAGCGACTGATAAACACTCCTGAAGCAGCAGAAATTCAAGTTCCAATCCAATCAAATCAAACCTTTTGGGTAACACTTGACTTGCACCTATACCTGTGTAGTTAAATTGTAACT
Organism: Ilyophis sp. 1 JC-2022; assembly: GCA_022702515.1. Taxonomy (NCBI): domain Eukaryota; kingdom Metazoa; phylum Chordata; class Actinopteri; order Anguilliformes; family Synaphobranchidae; genus Ilyophis; species Ilyophis sp. 1 JC-2022. The sequence goes on from CM040406.1 coordinate 109,102,990, forward strand.
AATTTGGTAGCAAGAGGTTATTACTGAGTAACTCCAACTAGGTAAAATGGAAAAACACTTAGTGGTCTGATTGGCAATCATAAAACCAAACACACTAGACAACAGAATTTTATAATAACGGGGGTATTTCTGGAATTGGATCTAATCTTATCTCACAAACGACTGTAAATATTCTGACAATAAAGGGGGCTTTCTGATTTCATAGAAAAAAATAAAAAACATCTAGACAGGCTTGTTACTATAGAAACAGGATTAATACAACTTGAGAGTAGGCTATAACCTGTAGTGGGCCTCACGTTGCATATACATTCATTGCTTTCCAACCAATTAAATTGATTCTTCCATATTTAAAAAATGTAATTGGCATTTTACCTGTTCTCTTTGACCCTGAACTTCTAAGACAAGCTTCTCATATTGGCATTCAAATTATATTCATAAATATCAATAAATATACTGCAGTATAATACATTTACACAGGAATATAAAAGTGTATAAAATAATATATTTATTTGAATTTAATATGCAAGTTGATGTTTTCATTTCACATATGCTGAAATGTTCTGTTGAAAATAGAAAATAGCCTATGTATTTGAACAAGGAATTTAATTGTGTTATTTATTTTACTCCTTTACTTCCGGGATTTGGGATTTGATTCGGTTCGGGGTTTGGCCGAATTTTAACTGGTGGATTCGGGATTCGGCCGAACCATAAAAATATGGATTCGGTGCATCCATAAAAATATACAATGATGTAGAGAGGATACTCATAAGCTGCTGATATATTTGAGTGAAATTTAAAGATTTAACTTTATGGCATGTTAAGCATTGATAGCATAAGCATGTGACAGTTATTAATTTGAAGAAACAGCCTTTCCAGTTCTAACATTATTAGATCTAATGCATTCACAAAGCGAGGCCAGGATGCTGCAGTATCTCCAGGAACATCTGTGCCATGCTTCTGCTTCAATTGAGCGTTACTAACAAAAGCACCTCAATGCACGGCCTTGTTTGTGAATCCACAAGCTCTCTCAGCTCTTTTCTTCATCATTGAGGACAGCAGCATGTAGGAGAGCAGTAGAGTACAACTGAAGGGGTCACATTTCATGTCCAACAAGTTTAGCCGAATCAATCTTCCAAATAGTTTTGAAAGCTTTTCTACACAGACGACTCTGGCCTTACTAACATTTGTCACCTGGCATGGTAGGGAGAACAGAGATGTATCAAGTGACAAGTTTTTAATTTGGCTGCAACCCCCCCCCCCCCCCACAATTTCACTGTCAATTTCCAGTAATGGGGAAGCATGTGATTAGAAAATTGATTAATCGTACAGTTCCGGGGTCCTGTTGACATTCATGGTCATTTGCCATCTTTGTGTATTGCTAGCACAAAGCACATGGCCCTCCTTTGAACCATAACAAATGACGAGGTAAAACCCATTAGTACACCGACAGCTGTTATTGGCAGATATATTCAGGAAAACTAACAGAGAAACAGAGACTCGTTTCATGTCTTTCTCAAAGATGAAAGAATCCTTCCTTTTAAGGCTTGCCACTTTTTAGACGTACCGCAAAAAAAACATTTTCAATGTAAAAAAGCTCACCTACAGAAAGTAAACACTCTATACATTTGTACAAACGCAATTCCTAAGAATCTTACTAAACTTTCACCAAAATGTTTCACTGAAACATATAGCCACATGCCAAAGCAGTACTCTATTTTCAAGTATCTTGGGCCTGTATAGTGTATATTTTATGTACAGTATGTGAGTAATTTGGCTTTTTACATTGTTGTTGAGATATCACTTATTTTTTTAGTTGCATGCTTATGCGAAAGTTTCAAACCTAAACTGTGTATATAAAATTGACACTGCCATCTAGTAGCCAGCGTTTAAAGCCGGCGTTATGTGAGCCTGAGTATCATGACTAAAGAACTACGGATTAATTTTACAGTAATCTGTACATTAAGTGGGACTGACAAGCCTTCATTTGTGCTCTGTAAAATGTGTAATACATTGAGTTGCTTCCTGTATGAAATGTGCTCTATAAATAAAATTTGATTTGATTAGTAAGCCGAAGTAAGCTTATTTTAATCTGTAATATTAAACTACAAAAAGGAAGAGGAAGCTATTGGGGTTGCAGAATGCAATCGCGGACACCGGGAGGGGTGGGGGGTTAAGGCGGGGTGGGTGAAGATTGTAATATCAGACCGGGGGGGAAGGTGGAATCTTCGATTTTTGGGTGCACGATATCAAAGCCTAGGATGACTAGTACACAGAGTGCTGCCGCCAGTGATGAGGACGCAGGAAAACTGAAGAAAATTAGACGCAAAAGAAGAAGATGAATAAGAAGATACGCAAAATAACCAGTGTTTACAACTTTATTGTTGGACAATATGCATTTTAATCTAAATGTAGTCTCTTCACAGGTAAGAGGGTAGAGCAGTTAATATTAGGAAGGAGTGACCATCCGTGGTCATTGTTATTTCTGTTAGTTATTTCTGTGGAAAACCCCTAAAAAGTGTCAAACTCTCACCCCACCAAGCCGTAGCATACCTGTCATCCAAATCATGTGCTGATAGTTTGTTAGTATGCTTTTATAGTAAGTATAAAGGAATGCACTTGACTCTCTCTAAATCTGGTATAACCGCTTACATTCATTTTCAAACAAGGTAGAGGTTTTTCAGACAATATAGGTTTCTTGGATTGCTTTACTTTTTATGCATCTCAACCTTTCTCCTCTTTATGAGACCACACATCCCTATTCCCTGCACTGCTCATTAGTCCCACACTAATTCCCATTCAGGCATGGATGCAATAACACTCTTCTGCATCTTCTCAGGTCTGATAGCATCACATGATCAAGGAGACTGTGGTTGTTGGTTAAATGCAGTTGTCTTTTTCAGCCTGAAGTGGTTGTGGAGGTGGGGACAAGGAGGCCACCTCTCCATCTGTCTGCTTTCTTTCTACGGATTCCTGTCTTTGGCACCATTCTAAAGAGTTTCCTCAGTAGCATTGCTCTTTGTGAGTTTATTGTGCTCATCGCTAATGATAACCGTGCACGCGTAGCGCTGTGAGGAGGGGGTATTGCCATAACAGCCTTAGCACCTACAGTTGTGATATGATTTGGATGGACTTTGCACTTCGATTCACAGGTGGCCACAGACCTGAATTCTCAAATATCTTTCTAATCAGTTCACAATAATATTTTAATTTGTATTCATTTCCACCAATGTCTAATGAATAGATGTTGGAGGAATAGATGTTTTACACCCTTTGAACGCACAAGGCGCACATGGGGGAGAGATTGAATTGATTGAGAAGGCATTGCCCCATAGAGCGTATATAGGAACTACATAAATAGGCTATGCAGTTTTGCAACTAGAATGACACCCTAGCAAGATAACTACACCTGTGTGTGAGTGGGCAAAGCACTGAAATCTATGATATCGAATGGACGTAACCGCTCGCTGAAGTTGCAGCAACCAATATGGGGTCTAGTGCACAACACCTCTCAATTTTCCCTTAGGCTATAATGGAGAAACTCCTGTCTTTTTTTACCAAACTAAGGAATTTGCAGTCATTACAGTCATAAAACGACTAACTTTGTTCATCGAATGTAAAACCACACAGATTTAGTCGTATTTTTACATGTATTATGGGTATAACTGGGTTGAAAATATGACTGCAAACACCTTTGTTTGGTAAAAAAAGGCAGCCGTTTCTCCATTATAGCCTAAGGGGAAATTGAGAGGTGTTGTGCACTAGATCCCATATTGGTTGCTGCAACTTCAGCGAGCGGTTACGTCCATTCGATATCATATATTTCAGTGCTTTGCCCACTCATGCACAGGTGTAGTTATCTTGTTGGGTGTCGTTCTAGTTGCAAAACTGCATCCCCTATATCCTCTAGGAAAGGAATGGAAAAACACAGTGCTGCCTGAGGGAGCCTGGTTTATATAATGCAGCTGCAGAATGATACAACTAGATTACATTTAAAAAAGGAAATAATAAATCAACAGTTATTGATATCAATGGTGTAATTTATAAGAGCAATGCAATCAAAACTAAAAAACTGTATTGACTACATAAAGTAAATTAATACGATGACTTGGCAACAGAAGTGAAAAAGCAATCATTTTATATTGAAAATGGAATTAAGACTGTGGCCTGGATTCAGTTAACCCTCGTCCTTAACTTTGACCAACAAATAAGTGCAAGTGTTATTTTTTTGAAGTCTAAACACAATTTCTACATTCATATTAGCGATCACTGCTGTATTTCCCAAGAGAGAAACAAATTTTGATTGAATCCAGGTCTATGAAGTATGATATGACAATAAATCATTGTCCAAGCTTGACATGTGGTTAGCCATTCCCATTTTTACCATGAAATCATCCTTAACATATTTTTAAATACTGCCAGTAATTATATGCGTGTGAATGAGCGTACTTCATCTGACATTATGTATACTTCTCATCGGACATTATTGGCAAGTCAAATGTCAAGCTGTCATGTAATATTTAATTCCTGTCATCCATGGTTATGCTGACCTCTCTACTCTTCAGACTGTGTCGGGGGTCATTAGTTCAGGCCTGCTGGGCAACAAATTAATCACCGTGCTGTACAAATGTCAGCCATAACTCCTTACTTAAGCCTGGAGCCCATCATCCTTTTACCTCTTCCAAGCTATAATTGATACAGGCTCAGGATGATAGACAATTCATATTTTACCATGGAATTTAACTTTCGGCTGTCAGTGATACTAAAAAGGGTTTTAACCTGGCCGAATATTGCTATGTTACCTGAATCCTCTTCTTGTTCTTGTTGGGAGCCGAATGTCTTGCTGCTTGTTCCTGAGTGTTACCTCCGGCCCCCCATTGGGAGATGAATGCTTAAAAATCAATACAATGAGGACAATTAAATTGAATCAGGCATTGGGAGGTGCTTAATTAAACACTTGTCTGGATAAACTGTCATGAAAGACTGTCATGTATACTTGGAAATCAAACATGAGAGGGGAAAAGAAAAATAAAGATTACCCTGCTTCGCAAATTATAATTGTTGCAAGTTTTACAAGAGCCACTTAAGGCCTCATTATACAGCATGATTTAAATATTCTGAAATGACCAGCTGTGCTATGAAAGACTGTATAAGTAAGCCATGGCTGAACAGTGACACATTAAACAGGTAGGCTACACTGGTCTTCCCACAGAAAAAAAAATGGAGGTCATAAAATTCCAGCACCATACACAACCCACAAACATGTATCCCATCAATGCAGTGCACATCGTATGAGAATGTATAGGAACATATAACTGCCAAATCCCTTTCAAACACAGTACGGGTGTTAATCAGATGTTATATTATACAATAAAGTACAATTTACAATTTAGTCATCTGGCAGATACTTTTAGCCAAGCAGCTAACAAAAGTACATTTCACATGGTAAGCAAACTGTCATGGTTATTTGCAGCCTCTGCTCTTCTACGTCTTGGTTTCCTTTTTGGCGTCGTCAGGACGCTCGATCATTGGGGTTTTTTTTTCCTTCCAGTCTTTTGCTTTATCCTAATTCTCTCTACCTGTTACCTTTTGGTGTTCAGCTCTTTTGTTAATAGAGCTTACGTAACAGGTTTGATTTTCTATTTCTTTCCTTCACCTGTTTTCTTGGGTTTTTCTTTTGTTTTTCTCAACCTCTTGTTCCGCCTAATTATTTAGTGCATGAGGTTTTTTTGTTATTTATTCTCACCATTTATTGAGATACGCCTCCGTTTCTGAGGTTGTTTTGATTTGCCTTGTGATAGAGAAGTTTTGCTCCCGTTCTTTTGCTTACCTCTTCCTGTGCGGGTTCTGCCGCTTTTGTGGCGTATCTTTCAAGATACGCTTTTAGAATCCTTATCAGTCGTGCTTGGTTCTCCGAACCTTACACCAACCCTCACACAAACACCACAAGAGCTAGAGACAGGCAAAATTGCAATGGTAAGTCACACCATCAAGGTGCCTGCCTTAAGACCTAAATGATAAAGAGAGACAAGAATTTGTTTTGTTTTTTTGCACATTAAATAGAAACATTAAGGTATAGTTTCAAAAGGTGAGTTATTTCATTTTGCATCAATATTGTTACACCTCACCGTAACTATTTTATATAGAGAATCAAAAGAAAACTACTAAACTGCTAAAAGCCTGTATGGGAAAAACATATCCAGACTACTTTGTATTAAAATGTGTATTCAAATTAAGGAATTGCATATTACAATGCATTCCATCTCTTAAAATTGCTAACATAAAAAAGTTATTTACAATGAAATGGGGATTGACTCACCTCATCTACTACCACTGGAATGCTCACCACACAGCCAAAATGGTCAGGGAAGGGTTTATCAAGCCAGTTAAATTGGGGGGTGATCTGGGGGGGGGGGGGGGGGTATTCAACAAAGCAGGATTACTGAGTTAGCTGGATAACTGCACTGAGTAAAATGCGGAACAGCTAATTTTACTTCAATCCATGGTCCAGATATGGAAGGATTCCGGGTTTTACTCTGTGCAGTTATCCAGCTAACTCAGTAATCCTACTTTGTGGAATACCCCCCAGGTGGCTAGGTTAAGTGAGGTTGGGACTTTCACTGGGATTCTGGGGAACCCACTATTCTTTGTGAAACGTGTCATGGGATCTCAAATGACCATGAGTCAGGACCTCAGGTTAGCATATCAACAATGTCTCCTCTGCACAGTGCATCATTGTGCCGTGGCATTTATGTTTTTATTTAGTTCCATAAAGAAAACTTGCCCGTACTAAGCCACAAATACCATGTCTGGCAGGTAACTTGTTTTTATATCCATATCCATATATAACTTGTCTCATATCCATGTAGTAACTAGGTCCAGCTAATCCACTAGGTCTAGCCATGTGAGAGGGTTACATGGTGTTATGGCTGCATATAATCAATTGAATGAAGCTCCTGAAAAATAGAGGGAGTCTACACTAAATCATAGATTCATTCACATGTTAACACATTGACCACAAACATGGTAAGATGAACTTTCATTTCAAAAATGAAATTCTCAGATCGGGGGGCTAGGGTGCATGGTTCAAGAAGAATACTGGGGTTTGAATCCCCTTTGACCAAAACCTCTGCCGAAGAGAAAAATATACACTCCTCAAAAAAAGTTCGGAAACGTTATTTCGGTCGATTATTCCTCCCCTTTAATAATACCAATTGGTATTGTATTTTATATCGTTGGAAAGCCTGATTAGTCACCTTTACAACGAGGTACAACTTGTAAGGATCGTGCATTCGTGGAATGAGCAACACAGCTAACCGTGTGGGTAGCGGCCCAAAAAAATGTGCCAAAATCCCCTGCAATATTCTTCTGTTGGTATTCACTCTCGTTTTGAGTTGCTTGGTGGACTGGATGATTGCACTCTCCCACAGTAATAAGGAAAAAACAACACATATTGGCCATTTTTACACTTTATTCATTTTACACTGTCAGGGACCTCAGTAGCGTGTGGAAGATCCATACGCAGCCACAACAGCTTGGCACCTCCTCCTCATGCTGGTCACCAGCCTGGTCACACACTGCTGTGGGATGGCATCCCATTCCTCGGTGCCAATCAGGTGCCAGTCACACACCTGTGACTGGCATACACCTGCCAGCACTTGAAGCTCAAAACGAGAGTGTAAGAGAGCATTAAATGTGTGTTATGCTGGATTTTTAGCCTTGCTCTGGTCATGTGTTTACAATCAAAAAAGTCTGCGCCTATGTCCTCAACCACGCTCGCTCATCACAGTTGAGAGCAAACAACACTTCAGTGCAGAAAGCAAAATGTCAAGTGAAGAGGTGAAGTTATCAGAGATACAGTACCCTCTAAAATTTGGAACAACTACATATTTTTTCTTGATTTGGCTCTGTACTCAACGATTTTAGATTTGTAAAGAAACAATTCACATGGTTAAGATGCAGATTCTCAGATTTTATTAAAGAGTATGTTTATACATTTTGATTTCACCATGTAGAAATTACAGCACTTTTTTTGGCATAGCCACCATTTCAGGACACCTTAATGTTTGGGACAAATGGCTTCACAGGTGTTTCTGATTACTCAGGTGTGTTCAAGTGCTTCCTTGGTGCAGGTATAAGATAGCTTTCAGTATTTAGTCTTGATTCTAGGCTTTTGATTGCCTTTGCAGTCTTACTGGTATTTATCAACATGAGGACCAGAGTTGTGCTAATGAAAGTCAAGGAAGTCGTTATGAGGCTGAGAAATAAGAAAAAAACAATCATAGGCCAATGATGAAGAAGAACCCTGAAACACCTGCCCAACAAATCAGAAACACTTTTCAGGGGGCAGACGTGGATGTGTCAGTGACTACTATCCGCAGAAGTCTCACACTTCAGTCTCACACTGAAAAAAATAGAAAAAAATCCAACCTTTACTTGAAGTTAATTTATTCTGACAAAAAAAAATCCCTCATCATGAAATAATTATTTTTAACAAAACCATGTGTGCCAGAATTATTGGCACCCCTGCATTTTATACTTGTACAACCTCCCTTTGCCAATAAAACAGCACTGAGTCTTCTCCCGTAACATCTAATAAGGTTGGAGAATACAGAGCAAGGAATCTGAGACCAGTCATCTTTACAGAATCTCTCCAGATCATCAGTCTTTGGTCCTCTCTTGTGCACTCTCCTCTTCAGCTCAGCCCACAGGTTTTCAATGGGGTTTAGGTCAGGGGATTGAGATATCCATGGCAGAAGCTAGATTTTGTGTTCAGTTAACCATTTTTGTGTTGATTTGGACGTATGTTTTGGATCATTGTCCTGCTGGAAGATCCAACAGCAACCCTGTTTTAGTTGCCTGGTGGAGGCAGCCAGATTCAGATTAAAAATGTTCTGGTATTTCATGGAGTTCAGGATGTTCATGATGTACCCTAACAAGGTTCCCAGGGCCTTTGGAGGAAAAACAGCCCCACAACATCACGGAACCTCCACCATACCTAACAGTGGGGATCAGGTTATTTTCAGTATAGCCATCCTTCTTTTTACGCGAAACCCACCTTGAGTGTTGGTTGCCGCAAAGGTCAATTTTTGTTTCATCTGACCATAGAACACAGTTCCAGTCAAAGTTCCAGTAGCGTTTAGCAAACTCCAGGTGCTTACGTTTGTGGTGAAATGACAGGAAAGGCTTTTTTCCTGGCATGCCTTCCAAATAATTTGCTGGCATGGAGGTGGCGTCAAATGGTAGTTTTGGAAAGTTGATGACCCCAAGATGCTACTTTTTTCTGTAATTCTCAAACAGTGATCCTTGGGAATTTATTTTGCCTCCCTTACCATCCTCCTCACTGTGTGTGGGGCAAAATAAACTTGGGTCCTCTTCCAGGCAAGTTTGTAACAGTTCCAGTTGCTTTTAACTTTTTAAGTAGGGTAGATATGGTAATTTTCAGGTGAGTAGCTATTTTTATAGCCATTCCCTTACTTATAAAAAGCTCAACACACTTTTTCCTCATTTGATTTGTGTGTTCTCTTATCTTCCCCGTGTTGATGTATGAATAAGGGAATATGGCCTCTGTGTCACCTCATATTTATACCCCAGTGAAACAGGAAGTCGTGGACTACTGCTTGACTCTGATCAACTTTAAAAAGTAAAACAAATGGAAAAAAAGCTTCAGTTACATTTTGTTCATAAGAATTTCTAAGCGTGCCAATAATTGTGGCACACATGGTTTTGTTAAAAATTATTATTTCTTGTGTAGTTATCCAGCTAATGGCCCTGTCACACTATTGCGTATCGTACTAGCGTATGCCAGCGTATGAAAAATATCACTCATACGCTGACATACGCTAGGGGTACGTTAGGCATAGGTTGTATACGTTTCAAGCACGGTCGCATACGGTGGCATATGCTGGCATGCGGCGAGGCACAAAAAGTTTTTTAAGCATGCTTAAAAATTTTGTGCGTTTTCGGACGTATGGTTTATACGCTAAGCATACGCTAGGCATACGCTGAATACACTAGAGGTACATTACTCATAGGTCGAGTAGGCTGGTCATACGCTAACATACGCTGACATGAAGGTGTACCGTACAGCTAGCGTATTGATAGCGCATTGATAGCGCATGGGTAACATACTTCTAACGTATGTCTGACGTATCTGCAACGTATATAGACATATTGGTGTATGCCTGACGATTGAAAGAAGCAGAGGAACCTCCTGAAGCACTGGGCCAACTCAGGTGCAGGTGCAGTTACATGGCAAGACAGGATGATTTAGAACAATTGTATAGTTTAAAGTCAAGTGTAAAGTGCAGTTTATTATTCTAGGGGGCAGGGGTCAGGGGTACTTATAAATTACATATCATTTGATGTATTATAAAAGTATGAAAAACACCAGAGGTAAGTTTAAAAAACGTTTATTCATATGATCAACTGATCATTAATAATGGCACATGGTAATAATGGTAATAATGGTACATAGTAGGGATGCAAATTTTAAGGAATTTTCTTAATCGATAGTTGTTAACCTTAACAAACAATCGTCGATTAATTGATAACATAAAAGCTAAATATAGCTTATGATAGACAGAATACAAAATGCATGTTATATTCCTCAATCAAAGATTTATTGTAACATTTGAGAAACAGGCATTATTGTAGCATAACAAAAATAGAATATGAAGGCGTGTATAGGCTACTTTAACAGAAAAGAAATTGCGCTCCGTCTCATCTGTTGCAAGCGAAACCGTTGCTCCGCTAGGCACTTGCAGCATTAACATAATCGCTCTTGAAATTGAAAAGCGACAGTTAAACTAGTAGACCTAGCCTAGAACAGTCAACTTAAAACATAGGCTATTATGTTTTGAATAGGCTCCTCATATGCATACTAGATAGACCTACTTATTTTTATTCAAGAACATTTAAGCATATCTACGTGGTCGGGAGTGAGTCGTGTGCGCAGCCTGTTTATTAGCTCTCGAAATCCCTCACCGTCAACGGTGCTTATTGCCATCATGTCCTTTTCAACCATGTTGCATACCCTCTGAGTAATAGCCTACAGTCATTAAAGAGTCAATACTTCTTTCCTGGTTGTGGTGGTGTGTTGCGTTCCCCATCCTGAGAACCGAGAATGTGGAAAGGCCGACGGTTATATAGGCACTTTGTCACGTGATAGCGGTACGCTGGACATGCGCAGTTCATACGCTACTCATACGCTAGCCATACGCACATTACGCTAGCCATACGCACATTACGCTAGCCATACGCTGGCGATCCGCTACTCATACGCTACTCATAGGTTCAATACGGTAAGTATCCGAAAAATTCTGTATTTTCAACGGCTTTTTGTGCGTATGAAAATTATTTTATGAATTTACATACGCAACTCATACGTTTCTCTCATACGCTATAGTGTGACAGGGCCCTGACTAAGGTAAGTAATCCTGCTTCGTACCCCCGATCCAACCTCACAGGCTATGTAGCCACGACCAACCTCTTCCCAGTCCCGTACAGAAAAGAGCGTCCTGAACACATCTTGAAATAATAAATACAGGCAGAGGAGCATGGATTTGGCAAATTTGCAAAAAGACATTGCCAATGCATCATAGATATGACTGAGAATGGTTATTTTACACTATTTTCAAGAAAAAGTCCTGCATAATGCACCTTTAAAAGGGGTGGACTTTCAAAAGAGAATCAGCTTAACTATTTCTGTGGTGTGCAAGCAAATGTCACCGTGGCACCTGTGCCGCAAGGTATGGAACAAAAACATGGGCCAAGCAGCGCCATTCACACCATGCAGAACGTTGTGCTCATGTTCAAATCCCTCTCAATTTTGTGGAGTTTCGGGTTCCATGTTGTCACAAAGGATCTAAGCATTAAGGAGCCATTGTGTTCTACTCTTGTGGAAAAATCTCACTGATCACTTTGTTGATGCAATTGATACGGTTCTCCGTGTTACAGTTCTTGCCATATTCATTCAAAAGATATATTCAAAAGATGGGCATCATGAAATCAAATCGACAGACCCTACACATTTTTTCCATCTTATCTTTTGCAGACAAATAAAACTGTAATGTAAGCTCTGTGTCCCATATATTAGATTGAGTGTGATGAATAATGCGCTGCATTGGGGTTACAAAAACTAATTAAAGCACTGCACAGGTGGCATCTCTAAGCTAAGCATTTATTTTGTGAATGGCGCAGACAGCTTTGGCAGAAATCTATGATATAATACTCTGAGCTGGAATAGACTGGGGATACAGAAGTAATTATGGCTCATATTGCTTTGGAAGATGGTAGTTACATTCTGGAGAATTTCAAAGCATGCAAACTAGATACCTGAGAGGTGTAGAGATCCTGCCCATCAAGTGATTTTGTCTGGAAGTTGAATAATTTGTAAGTGCATAAATCAGATGCTAGAATAATGAATCTAACATCATACACATAATGCAAAAAGCCTGATAGGCTAGTAGGTTCTTTGGGCTATTTGACTGAGCCAAGAAAAACCATCAACAGTTTGCAAAATTTTTACAAAGCATTTTAGAGGGAAAAAGTCGATAGTATTTGGAAAGGAACCTCTGGAAAAAGGGTTTATTTAAACGTAACAAGTGCATGCCGTGTGCACATTACCTGACTTTAATTAATCCCCACAATCCATTCTTAAGCATGCATCTTGAAGTAGACTCACTACTTGTCACCAACAGTGAGCTACACTTTATAACACATCAAAATTTTTCATCACGAATAATAATTTCTAAATATTGTCGTCAGATGTGCAAGACGTAACCGAAGTCTCTTGGTGAATTACAATTGTACACTTAGATATACCCTATTTTACAGCTGGGCTTCACAGGGGAAATTCAGGCAATAGAAAATGTAATAAGCATTAATATAGACCAAAAACCGTTGATAATTCTTTCTTTTGCTCATTTCCGCTTTCTGCAATTGTGTATGTGTGCATGTGATACTCATGTGCAGTGAAATAATCATTGGCTGCACACTGATGCCACCCAGTGGCAAACAGAAGTTTGAGGTTACAATAAACACGATGCATCTAACGGTACAGGCGTTGCACTGAAATCTGTAACCATCCAGATTTGTGATACTGGGAGACACTCTTTAAGCAGCCTGCTGTTGAGAATTTGTATTACAGTTTTATACGATTGCTTTGATTCATTTTGCACAGCAGAGTTTCAATGTGCAAAACTCAAAATGCAAAGTGCCAAACTGACTTTCAAAATTCGTACTCTAAGACACTACATCCTACGCTGACATACAAAGTGTAAAACTGTTAACGCAAAGTGCTAAACTGACTTGCAGAATTCTTACCTTAAGACACTATATCCTATGCTGACATACAAAGTGCAAAACTGTTAATACAAATGCAGATCACTAAATCAATTCAACATGTGTTTGTAGTCATGTCTCAGTACTTACAACAACCTTGCCCAGGTGAGTAGCATTGCAACACAATTGATAATCTCTTCACCACTACATAAAATGCCACAGCGTGGAGTCAACATCTCAATGTGTGTTGTCATTTCCCGCAATGGAGTTGAGGCTCGTGACCCTCTGCTGGGGGCATACAACTCCATGCGCCTCATACATTTTCTGGAGGGGCTGTACAATCGTCTCGTACAGCCAAATGCTCAGATGGTGTTCATCATTGTCTGGGACAATGTAAACTTCCATGGTGCATTGGCTGTGCGAGACTGGTTTACAGCCCATCCAGAGTTCCGATCACAATTCCTTCCACCTTACTCCCCCTTTCTAAACCCCATAGAGGAGTTTTTCTCGGCCTGGAGGTGGAAGGTGTATGATCGGCGTCCGTATGAGCAGGCGACACTCCTTCAGGACTTGGATGAGGCGTGCGATGACATTACAGCCCAGCAGTGCCAGGGGTGGATAAGACACTCCCGAAGATTTTACCAACGCTGCCTTGTAAATGAAGACATCAGATGCGACGTAGATGAAATGCTGTGGCCAAATGCAGCAGAGAGGCAAGATGCTGCTTAAGCACTGAAATGCTTTACTTTTTTTTTTTTGTAAAGTGTTTTGTTATTGTAACTGCTTTTGCTTTTACCGTTTTTGCTGTTACTGTTGTTTTTGCTTTTACTGTAAAATATAGTTGAGTTTACTGCATTACTGTATGATTTGTTTTCAATGATTAAACTTCATATACAGTCACCTACTGTAATCTAATATTTAGTTTGTCTTCCATAAAAACACAAGCTATATATATATATATATATATATATATATATATATATATATATATATATATATACACACTGCAGTCTATCACAAGGGATGCTTGCTATCATTTCAAGTACTTATGAGGAAATGACCCTTGCATAGTCTTTTTTGATGGCAATTATTTTGTGTTTGACAGCATTATTTGATAATGGCCGTTGTATTTGGAAATGCATCAATAATTAAACTTCAACGATGAACATATCCAATGTTCTGGTGCTATGATAAACATTTTGCATATAACGTTCTCTGATTTGACACCGGTATTTTTATTTTGCATGCTATATTACATTTTGAACCCAAAATGAGCAGTATAGCATTCTGTGTTAAGAGTTTTGCACATTGAAACTCTGTTGTGCAAAATGAATCAAAGCAATCTTATAAAACTGTAATGCACATACGTGTGCCCTTTCCACAGAACAGGCAATAGCTGGTGAAGTTATTGAATACCCAAAAAGAATTTGATATATGCATAACCTTTCATTTTGTGAATGATCTAAGATTGCGTCAGAGAGCAGTTTTAAAAATATGTACTTGAGCATTGCAGAACGGCATTTTGCATTGATTATTACAGCAGCAAGCAATGTGAGCTCTCTGTGCATCTGTGTTTGGGCTAAATAACTTAACTAAATAACTTAACTACTTTAAGGTGTTTACTTAATGACATGAATATATGTTTTATATCCTGAGCAGCATGCAGAAACCACATTCATAAGAGCATAAGTGGACAACAAACCTGTCAGCAGTAGTCAATAATATGCCATACTGATAGTATTATACATGTATATGCTTCTTGGGGGGGGGGGGGGGGGGGGGGGGGGGGGGGTGATGTATTATTGGTGCTTACTGTATGCATGAGGTTTAGTCTTTGACAATGGTACCTTTGTGTATCATGTACTGCACCTGTTTCCTGTTTTCTCCTACCAATGAAAAATAAAAGGAGACATTATTTTTGTTGATTGCAGGAGGCATAAATTTAAAATGATATTACAAAGGAGACAAACCAGAGGGGTACGTCACTTATGTTAAATTGAAGTCCACTAATTTACATCAAAAGCAATTTTTCAATGGGAAAAATGGCTCAAACACCAACCCAGATTGTTCATGTGACATGTCTTCTCCGCATGTTTGTGGCCAACAGAGCATATAGGAGTAGTCTCTGCAGACAAACAATAGCACAGAGATCACAGTTTTTGATTAGGCAACATATAAATGTGTGGAAAAGGGCTTCAGAACTAAACACAATTGTGCAGGTGACATGTCCTCCTCTCATTTCTACACAGCAGAGTAACCTATATAGTCCATGAGCTGGAGGGGGGGTAATACCCACTTGGAGGGACGATGTCTCATAGTGATGTCTCAAAGTCTATGTCCCTAGTATCAGAAAATGTATGATAGAATTGTGGCAATGGTAGCTTTCTATGCGCTATCACTTGTTTTTTTCATCCCTCCATCATTATTTGTTTTTCATTTTTTTTCATAATTTTTCAATTAAAACTGATATAAAAACAGGTAACAAATGCAGAATATGATGAAGTCATATGTGTATAGAAAGTTTACAATCTCATCTATCCATTATTGTTATTGTTATTAATAGAACTTGACCTTTCACCTCTTATGATGTAATAAGGAAATTTCGCAATGCCTGTATAAAAAGCTTCATAAATATCTAGTTTTGTCTGGTGCTACCCATAGTAGTGCAAGTTCAAAAAACACAAAATAGGTTTTAAAATGATGTATGATATGTATATCATGAGAAGAACTGTAACTTGAGGCTTCAGAATATTGATAGAATGCTTGGGGAGCTGCATTGGAATCTAGACTACAAAATTCTAATTGAAGGGAAATTCCACCCTGGGTTTTCTTTTATTTGTAGAAGAGTCCTCTGGATTAATATGAGCTCTCAGCCATCTCTCTGTCCCATTATACCATTCAGTAACAATGTTCAAATCACACATGCAAGGTGCACTGTATCTTTCTTATTGTTGTTGCCATGGAAATTAGCATGTTAAAATTTTAACTACAGTGCAGTCCGTAGGCATTTGGACAGTGATACAATTTGTGTATTTTAGGCTGTGTACTCCACCACATTATATTTGAAATTAACCACTGAATATGATATTAAAGGGTAGACTGTGAGCTTTCATTTGAGGGTATTTACATCCATATTGGGTGATCCATGTAGGAATTACAGCCTTTTGTATACATAGTCTCCCCATTTTAAGGGTCCAAAAGTAATTGGACAACTGACTGCTCAGTTGTTATACAAGTTTAATGTCAACTCGCAGGTAACAACATCGGGGGGTCACAGGTTTTCTGTGAGTGAATTGCATTGCACACAAGGGTACTATTGTCAACAGATAATTTAAACTTAAGTCAGAGCATAGTCATATTATACCACTAGCAGTCTGGCATATAGGCAACAGATAGCAATTATGTTATCCATGTATTGGCAATTTCACCTATAGCTGACTAGTAAGACATTCGTCTTTGGATTCTTTTGACGAGTGAGAAGAGCGGTGTTCAGATCTCACCTTTGGCGAGTGCTTCTCTTCTTCACTCATCACATATGCACTCATGAATATGATTTGTACGCAGGGGAGTGTTTAGTCATTTTGGAGCCCTAGACAGAGCTCAATTTGTGCCCCCTTCAAAACACCTTTTCCAGATCCAAACCACTTCTAAATCACATATCAGTTTGCCCTTGTTTGCCCGTGTGATTGTAGGGTCATTCATTTTGCTTGAAATGCAGTTGCATAGCTGGACAAGCAGTCGTCAGATTTGAGTTGCCCAAATAGACAATATCATTGCAATTTTTAAAATTTATTTGGAAAAGTTATATTTTGTTTGCATTTATTCATTACATTTTGTGGCACAATGGGGTCAATTTCAGTGTGCTTAGTTGGAGTTTAAACCTCAGGTTTAAACCCTTAGGCCATAGAACCGCATTACGACTGGAACAGCTAATCCTTATTTCACAGATTTTGATAGTTTATAGTTCCAGTTGCAATGCAGTTCTGTGGTCTAGCGGTTTACATCTGAGGTTGTGCTTACACCCTGTAATTTAAATAATTGTTTTATTTAATATTTGAACATAACACATGAAAAAAACAGGTATAACAGTAAAAATATATATCTATAAAAATAAAAAATAAAAAATATATATATAATAGTTACAATTGGTCTTTAAATTAATTTAACATTTTAATTGCAAATTACATTACATTACATTACAGTCATTTAGCAGACACTTTTATCCAAAGCGACATACAATAAGCGCAGACAGAAACGTCATCGAAGTAACTACAGAACAGATAAAACAAAGCACATCTTTCCCACCTTCCCAAATTAATGAAAGTGGAAATTCTGCTGGTCAAATTTTGAAACCGCTTTCTATAAACAATTTTAGTTAATGTCAGTCTGCCAAGGAGTGGGTCGCTTGATGATTCAGAATGTTTTCTTAAATGTGGAAAAAAATAAATAAAGTGATAAATAATGTATCACTTTTTTCACAATTATTGCAGTAGAAACAAATAATTACTCTCAATATACTATATAAGTTAGTATGACCATAGTATGACTACATTAGTATGACCATATTTGCAGCATCTTGTCAGTATGATAATATTGTTGCCGGATGACTGCACTCATTATCCTATCTCATACACATGATTATAATTATATAGTCGCCCGACTGGAATAGTCACGTGTCACCGAATTAGGTCATAATTAACATAAGAGATATCGTGTAATTTAACACTGATATTGTTTAATATTGGTAATGTAAACGCCCAGTAATTGCCTCAAATTAATAATTGTCACGGTTCAACATGAAGCAAAGAAGGAACTGATTTCCGTCTCGACCGCATGTTTATGAACGGTACATTTATGTTGTGGGAACGGCATGTTGTGCAGTTGTTTCCAAGGGAGCGGACAAGAAACAAGCTGAAAAACTCGTAGCTGTACAACATTATGCTAATTTATGCAGCAGTAATTCGTGAGTGTGGTGTTTCTATGTTTTTGTTCATATATTTAGCTAGTTGTAAGCCAGTTTGGTTTCACGGAATGCACAAATCAGTATCAGAACGTAGCTAACTTGCTGGCTAACGTTAGCGGTTGAATTCGTTGCTTGACTACTGTAAGCTAAGTTAGCAAGCTTTAGCTATTTGTGTGGAGGCCAGACAATAAGATTATTTTGTAGCTGTTGTTTAGGTAGACAAGATTAGGTAACGCATTGCTTCCAGTAGTAACGTTATTTAGCCAACGTACAACTATTAAGTAACTATCTGTCCAATTTTCTTGGTAGCCACTAGCTAGGTGCATAACCAGCAGTTTAGCTAGCTAGACCGCAATTAAATGTAGCTAGCTAGCTACAACGATTAGCTTCCCAACTATCTGTGAGTTTACTGGGGTTGGTTCCCAGCTAGAAGTGTGATTTGTATACCGGGTAGCTAACCTTGACTAGCTAGCTAGCTAACTAAACAACAACATCAGACAGCTACGCCGTGGCTGGTATTACTGGAGACTATACGTTAGCTAGAAGACTAACTTTATTGGAAATTAAATTGTACGCCGTGCTTGGATTGATTTCCTTGGGCTGTAACGTTAAACTTCCCAGTCCGATGAGATCGCAGTCCTGATTAGCACCTCAACATTGGCTCTCCAATTTACCATGCGATGAATAACATAATCTAATGTTTATTTCATTGCAGAGGTGGAACGTCCAGGTTCAGAAAGTAAATGTACTCCTCGGTATTTGGTTCCAATCTCAATTCTTCAGCCAGGGAGAAATTGGTGTGTAAAAAAAGCATGCCAGGACCTTTACTTTCTGAACCCTGGATTTTACACCTCTGGTGCTCAGCCTCACATTAATTCATTTCCATTGTAGGTTCAGAGAGAAGAACATGAGTAAAGACTCGCAAATGAGGGCTGCAATAAACCAGAAGCTGATTGAAATGGGCGAACGGGAGCGGTAAGACGAGCCTTCCTCTAATACAGTGGTTCTCGGGCTATCCAGGGGCCTCCCTGTGTATGTTGGTTTTTGTACCAGCCATAGTTGCAATCATTTAGCAGACACTCTTATTCAGAGCGATTGACAGAAGTGGAGAAAATCATTATTAGTCATGAAAACAAAAGTGCGATATCACCAAGAAAGCACGAAAGCCCCATTTATAATGGAGAAGTGTAAACAAAAGCAAATGACGCTATACAGAACCTGCTTTTACACAGCTATACCTATAACGTTATCCCAAATGGAAAGGCAGAAATAAGGAGGATAGCTAAAGAGGGGGGAATCACCGATCCCATTTGTTCAGACCGAGTACTCAGGTTTGGGTACTTGCTGAAACAAGTACCGATGACTTTTCTGTTGCTATAAAAGTGAGTGCTGATTTTGAAGACCCTGGAGTGTTTATTATTTTTAAGAGATTTTTGTGTTCACTCCTTTATCAAAAGGAACACAAAACTCTCACTGAGTTCCAATAAAACATAACACAGACTGTTACCAAGTTTCTGCCAGTTTCTGTTACCAATTTTCTCTGAAGCTTTGACCAATATTCTATAGAATGGATTGTGAAACTCATAAAATGTTGCTTAGGCCTAACAGTAAAATGTTGCTTGGGTGGGGTGATGTATAGAAAGTGCTGTCATTTCTTCATGGTGAAACCAAAATGTATATAAATACCCTTTAATAAAGCTGAGAATCTGCACTTTAATCATGTGTGAATTGTTTGATTACAAATTGACTAAAATTGTGGAGTATAGAGCCAAATAAAGAAAAAATGGAGGGTACTATATGCTAAATGTGGCCATCTGGTCACTTGTCAAAAGTGGGGGAAAAAACTGAGTGGCAACAAGCCAAACCTATATTGTGTGAATATCTTTAAGATAACAAATTATGGAAGAACTTGGATTCAAGAGTGTTTTCAACCACCTTGACTGATTTCTGAATCCCTAGTCTTATACATAACAGCGAGAGTCATTGATTTGTACAGCACACAAACTCTCAAACCCAAAAGTTCATAATGTATGACATATATAATCTGACTGATTGAGGCAGGAACTCTCAGTGATTTGTGCTGAGTGTTTTAAATTAAAGTAAGTGAATATTCCTGGTGAATATTTTATAATTTTTTTCCCTCTTTCTCATTGGTACAGGTTGAAGGAGCTGCTCAGAGCTAAACTTATTGAATGTGGGTGGAAGGATCAGTTGAAAGCGCATTGTAAAGGTAAGTGTTGTAAAAATACATAGGTCAGGATGGATTAAAATGCATACATTTGTTTTGAAGGGTTAGGCCAGAGCTTTGGTCAGTTAGTGTTGGGGGAGGCGGGGTGCAATGGGTAGCCGACAATGTTGAGGCTACTTTGAACTCAAAGTAAACTTCAGTGAGCCTGGTTGTGCAAAGCTAATTGTTGAATGACTTGTTTGGTTTGTTGTAGACAGGCAGTCACTATTTACAAAGCACACATGTACGGGAGATCTTTGAGGATGTGTGTTTCTGCAGAATTGTTTTCTGCAGTGGTGGAGTGGGGTGGGTAATAGCCTTGCCTAATGTGACACATTGATAAGCTACGAGTACGATTACTCCAGTGAACATTTTGGTATAAGGGATTTTACTGGAAAAAGGGGAGTCATGCAGTCTTTAAAGGAGTCAAGTGAGACATTTCAGTCCCGATGTATCTGACATCTATCATCAACTTGAGATTGACGGTCTCTGTCACCTCACAAACCAAACGCTCCCGCCTCAGGAAAAGATGTCTGTTTTAAGACGGACAGAACGGGGCGGGATGTTTCTTCTGCCCATTAAGAGCAACGCCGATGTGCATGTCTGTGTCTATGTCTGGGATGTCTGGTTAATGTCAGGGATAAAACATTGCACTACATTAAGACAGGATCTCGATTCCTATCCAATGGACACCTTCTGTTTGCAGATGTCATCAAGGAAAAGGGCTTGGAGCATGTGACTGTGGAAGACCTGGTTGCAGAAATCACACCCAAAGGAAGAGGTATTACTAAGGCTGTTATTTGTGTATTTGTCAAATTATTCATCATGTGCTTTTAGTGAAATTATTTAGTTTTTTACAAATTCCTCCCAATTTGGAAGGCCCAAATCTTGGGGCTCCTCTCATCACTAGAAACATCCTCTGTCACTTTAGGAGGACAGACTAGCACTTGCATTCAGCAGAGCACATGTGGCCACCCACACGTGCTGCAGTTCACTGCTTTCAGCCGAGCTGTCATTGTAATGGAGGAATACACATCGTACACAGAGGAGTTACTCTTGTGTGATTAGACAGGAGCCACCCTGCCAACTGAAATGGAACTATTAGCTTTCTTCCAAGGCAACCTTCACACAATAAACTACCTCAGCAGGCTTACAACTCTCAGCTCTCCAATTTCAACATAGTATTATATGCATCTGGGTTTAGGGTGCTAGAATTTTATCGTTGCAAATTCCATAGCTCAAAGAAGTATCAGTGGATTCTTGTTATTAAATTCCTTATTGAGGCAGAATAGATACCATCTTGACTTAGCAAGAAGTATGATGACTTCACACTTGCGTTTAGTACTGTTCAACACTGCTGAAAAGTGCCGTTAGTGATGTTTGCAATAACCTTTTCTTTTTAACTTTTAGCCCTTGTACCTGACAGTGTGAAGAAAGAACTTCTACAGAGAATAAGAGCTTTTCTCGCTCAGCATTCCACCCTATGAATGGAAGTGTTGCTTTCTTTTCTTTTTTTTCTGATCCAAATAGTAATCAAGTACATATGTTTCGCCTCATTTCTGAAATTAAACTAACGTGACATTTTATCATGATTTAGACCATTTTTTAATATTGTTTTTTGGAGACAAAATAGCAAGTAGTTGTGAATTGTTTTAATGCATTTTTAACAATAAAGATTTGGTTACAATTGTTGTTGACTACGTTGCTGTAAAAGGGTTCAATCTTATCAAGCAAGCAGTCGGAAAGTCTTATTTTGGTTTGGCAATCAATATACCAGAGATCTCAAATGTACTGTATATATATATAAAACTCTTTTTTTGTTTTTAAATCCTCTTTCAATAATTAATCCTGATAATAAATGAATGGAGCTAACTGGAGCTCTATAAGCATGGCTAAGTGTTAATAAATAGATGGATACAAGCTTTCAGATTAACGTTACAAGCCAGCCAAGCAAACATTAATCTGATTAGCTAGCGAACTAAAGTGAATTCAGTTATGTTTAAGTAGAATCATAGTGTGATGTAAAACTGGTAACAAAGCTAGTTTTATGTCGATACACAAGAAATGACAGCTACCATCCTAAATGCATTACTGTTAACCAGCTTGTGAGCTGGCTAGTTAGCAAGCCCCTATGGTAGGGATCTCAAATGCATATCCTGGAGGGCAGCTGAGCCTGTGTCTGCTGGTTTTTTGATGTGTTCCTTCACTTAGGTGCTTAATTTAAGTCATTGATTGGCTAAAGAGTTCGCACACCTTATTTCCAAGACCTAAATTGACTGCTGATTGAAAGGAAATCACAAAAACCAGCAGAGACTGCAGCCCTCCAGGACTGGAGTTTGAGATCCCTGCCCTATTGCAATGTAGCTATGTTTACACTTGCTATTATTTTGAATCTGTTACAGCCTCTCCTTGCAGACCTACAGCTCTTAACTGTCTGCCTACATGGTCCAGGAAATACTCACAGTTGGATGACTGAATCGCAGGGGTCTTCCTTTAAACAGACCGCCAAAATATTTCCCACCACCAGTCAGTTGAAAATATCTTGGCTAGAAATGTGACTTTTCAAACACATTTTATGATTGAGGTGTTGATTGAATGAATATTGCAACAGAAAACACTCAAACAAATCTTGTATAACTTGATCCCTTTTGTGTAGTTGTGCCTGGTCAGCTAGCAAGCTAGCAAAAGAGTTGGATCGCCTAGTCCACTAACTAGCTAACCAGCCAGATAAACTGGACAGCTAGCTAGATTGCCTGGCCTGGTCAGTGGCACATTCCCCATTAGAAAACTTCAGTTAATGGTCTTCTTTTCACATTACTGTTCATGACCAGATTTTATTGTTGAAATGCTTGTAGTATTTATGCAGTTATATTGGGTGTCCAGTCATACTACAGTGTGCCATGCCAAGAAAATACATTTATTTTGCAGTCGACTCAGGACTGAAACTTGTTATTTTGAAGGCTGTAAATGCCTGCCAAGTTGACACGTTTTCTTTTAGATGTACACATTTGTGAGTATTTACCACTTACCTCATGTCTATAAGCCAGGGGTGCACAACTCCAGAACTGGAGGGCCGGTCTGCATGCTAGTTTTGTTCCAACCAAATACATTAGTTTTAGTTTTCTGACATATATAAACTATGCTGGTTCACTCCTGTACGTGAGCACAGTACAATCTTTAGGATACACTTGCAGTGTGCATCTGTAGCTGGTGCTTAAAATACAAACGCCAGATCAGGATATGATTGAGCTAACTAAATAAGAGCAGAAGTTGGCAGAAAATCCTGAAATGGATTAGCCTTTGTTGTGCACCCCTGCTATCTGTAACTGCATATGGTCATTTGGTCCTATTCTTTTTTTTAAGGGAGCCATTATGACAAATAAACATAACGTTCTAGCTATAAATAGACTTTAGGTCATATCTGTATGTCATACAGAACTTACGTTACGTATGATACTTGATGACAGTTATTGCCTTTGGGTGTCAGATTAAGTTTTTTGTATTGTAGTGAGGGATTAAATCCCAGTTACTTCATTAATGATTATGGTGGCTTCCTGGTTTCAATTGTAAATCTTATATCTGAGAAGATTTTACTTGTATTATGACCAAACATAGTAAATAAATACTTTTTACACTCTGGCCACAGCCATAATTATAAGTGTAACGAGGAGACTAGTGTGCCTAAGACAAATAAATACAAAAAGATTCACAAAGAATTGAGCCGTTGTGTAAGTGTCATCCTTCATTTTTTGTAAAATAACATGCATTTTTCATGTATTCAAGATCAAATTCCAGAAATACTTTTATATTTGTATAAATAATGGGCACTGAAGTACCATCAACCTATTTTTATTGCCAAAGGTTTGGATAATGATCGTAATTAAAAACTATTAACTAAGTTCTTACTGCTTCCGTTCGATTATTTAATATAAATACTGTAGTTCCATCATCATCCATCAACCCGCTTATTCCTTATTCAGGGTCACGGGGGGTGCTGGAGCCTATCCCAGCATGCATTGGGCGAGAGGCAGGAATACACCCTGGACAGGCCGCCAAACCATCACAGAGCACCATTCACTCATTCATACCTATGGGCAATTTAGAGTCTCCAATTAGCCTAACCTGCATGTTTTTGGACTGTGGGAGGAAACCGGAGTACCCGGAGGAAACCCACGTTGACACGGGGAGAACATGCAAACTCCACACAGAAAGGCCCTCGGCCGGGATTCGAACTCGGTACCTTCTTGCTGTAAGGCAACAGTGCTAACCACTGCACCACCGTGCCGCCTCCTTATGTATTTTCCACTATTTATTTTGACTGGAAAAGTGGAGAGGGTTACAGATAGACATGGGATCACAGGGCAGAAATTGGGGAATCGAACCAGTCCTGTGGCCTGCACCACATAGTCTCTTCTATAAGAAAAGTATTTTCAAATAAAACTGAAGTGAAATTAAATTCAGAAATATCTGAAAATTCACAGCTGAGCCAAAGCTGTCAACCACTCGACCTTATTAGACTGTAAAAAAAAAAAAAAAAAAAGCTGTTGACTTACCCAGTTCTCTTTGAGATGGTATTTTTCTGGCAGTGCAACGGACCTCTACAGAAGGGTCCTACTTTTGCAAATGTTCTGCTTCCTTGTCCGTGTAAAGATGGCACTCACAGTCCCGAAAAAAGGGTGATGTTCTCTGAATTGAAAATGGATAAGGGAGCAAGGTAGCAGATCTATTAAACACACTGGCCAGACTGCTGGTGCAGTCGACATGAAATTGACTGAAGACAGTATATTTACCTCGAAGGACAAGGAGTGCAGATCCGTTTGATTTGTTGCTTGTTGCTGAGTACTTGAAGTGTGGGAATAGTCGCATCTGGTTAGCTAACGTTAGCTAGCTAGTGCTAGGAAAATAGATGCCCGCAAATATAGCGATTCTGTATTGATTTATACGGTGAGTATACTCACAGGACTCGTTGATGATGTTTGTTCAACTATTGTGTAATGCAAATTTGCTTTGTTTCGCATTGTGTGTGTTCAAACGATCTGCCAGTGGCTAGTTGGTTGCTAACCTAACTAGCTAGCAAGCTAACGTTACACATATTGTATTAGCTAACGTAGCTAGCTGGTGTGACAGAATACAAATTAACAAATAGTTTTATAAACCACAACACGCCCACTCGTTTCTGTTTGGTTAATGTTGCGTTATTGTCATTTGTTATAGTTCAGCAGACCTGGCCCAATTCGTATGATCGCACACCTAGTGCTATCGAAAGGCATTGCTCTGTAGCTAGCTTGGTATATATTAATAAGCTAAGTTATGCACAATATTACGAAATGAACTTGGGAGCAATCGCCAATTGTTTGGCTAGCTTGTTAAGACAATAACTCGGTATTTGCTTTCATCAACCCTGGAATAAAGCATATACGTGTAATTCGTAAAAATGTAAATAACATTTGAATAACGTTATTAGTTTTAGTCACTACTTGCTGTACTTTGCTCTTGGTTCATGCAGCGGTGCATATTCGACCATGGCCATTTCCCAGTTTCGCCTTTTTAAGATCTGCACTTGTCTTGCAACCTTGCTCTCCTTCTTCAAAAGATTGATATGCAGGTAAGTGTTGTGATTGTAAGGGCAATTGAACAGTGCATAGTTGTTTTCGAAGTTTTGATTGTACTAGAATTACAGATCTTCAAATGGTGCATATATGCAATTCCTGTTTCTTTGCTGAATTAAGGTTTTGCCTGCTAAGCAAAACTGCTAGTATTTACATGTTAAGAATACAATTGTTTACTGCTAAATTATTTATTATTGAATGATGTTGAACAAGAACAAGTGTCCTGTCGAATCTCCTTATTTGAAAAATTATTTAACATTCCACAGGTCGGGAAGGTTGCGAAAACTGAGTGGTGACCAGATAACTTTGCCAACTACAGTGGATTTTTCCTCGGTTCCCAAACAGGTCAGTGAGGTCCAGAAATCCTATGCTGTGCCCTATTCTATCAGAACATCTACTTTATCCGCTTCATAGTGTTGGTGTAAAGTTTCTTGCAGTAAAAATATATAAATAAAATAAATCCCTAAAATACATTCTGTCCACATTTTTGGCGACATCCAAGGCTATGCCGGCAGGTAAACATTGATGACAATAAAGGGCTAACTTAGTACAGACGCACTTTGTTCGCTCATGATCCTCGCTCCTCGCTATGTCATTGTTTTTGTATCATTATAGTTATGGTCATTTTCATTTTGGTTCCCTTGAGCAATACAGAGCCTTCTTCTGTAAAGAAGCCCCTTGCATTTGCTTTTGTTTAGAGAGATTCACATTTTGCCATTCACCAATTCAGATATAATGTGCCTTGATCATCCACTGAACACATCGTATATTATAGGAGCTCTGGGGGTAGTGTATGTTGTTGTTGTTGTTTTTCAATCCTACTCGATGCACCTACTTTTTGACTTTTTCCTGTCCTTATGCATATTTTGCCCCAGGCTGAGATTGAGGAGTGGAGCTCCTGGGATGAGGAAGCCCCCACAAGCATCAAAATCGAGGGGGGCAATGGCAACCTTCCACCCCCACAGAATGATGCAGAGGAGGAGGAGCCAGATTACTTCAAGGACATGACCCCCACCATCAGGAAAACCCAAAAAGTATTATTTCATTAAGTTAATCATTTTATTCAGAAAAAAAGTGTGCATCAAAATTTTAAAGTTGCATCCTAACAGAAAACAAATATCAGTGGTAAAGAATTTTGCAATATCGGCAATAAAGTTGTACGCTGTTTAAAACAAGACCACCGTTGTGGACCACTGTGACTGTCTAAATGTAATTATTATTATAATTTTTTTTTAAATGCGACATTGACCTAGTGCAGTTTTAGCAAGTTAATTCTTTACAGATGCGTTCCCATCTGGTGAACATACACTCTCCTCTCAAGCTACCTTCCCCGCTATGTCATATGAGCAAGGCTTTGGAAAGAGAATAGGGGAAAACATTTACTAGATCAGGGAGCTTGACCTCTCTCTCTCCCTCTTTCCTTCTTTCCCTCTCTCCCTCTCTCTCTCAGATTGTTTTGAAGAAAAGGGAGCCTCTGAATTTTTCTATTCCTGACGGAAATGTTGTGTTCTCCAGCCGGCTGGCAGCTACTCAGGATGTGTCCTTCATCCAGCCATCGGTGAGCGCGGCCCACTCACTCCCCAAACTTGAGTCGATTTCTCTTTCATATGGGGGGAAACAGTGTATTCATTCATTTTCACACGGTAACATTGCAGTTTTATGAACACATAAAATAATCTAATGTTTTGATAAGTATAACAGATGAGTAGAAAAACGATGCAGTTCAATAAAACAATTAGATTAAAGGTAAATGGTAGATCAGTTTAATAACTGTCATAAATTGTCATCTTCACATGCAAGTAAACGTTTAAAAGATTACAAAGATGACAACTTTGCAGCATGTAGTTTAAGGGGTGTCTGTAGTTTAAGGGGCCAGGGGTTCCCAAACCTTTTTCTGATGTGACCCCAAATTAATGCTCACAAATGTACGCAACCTCAACACACGTGCAGGTACGCACGTGCGCCTCTGTTGAAAATGACAAATCACATAGAAGATGCATTCTGTGATTGGTTGAAATGTATGAAGTAACGATTGCATTTTTATATTTGGGTTGTTGAAATGTTCGACATGTAGTGCATTCACATATTTGGAAGAGACAAAATAACTTTCTGTTGTTATTGTTTTTTTTATTATTATAAAAATTTCAGACGACCCTATCCTCAAATCAGGCGACCCCACTTGGCGTCGCAACTCACAGTTTGGGAACCCCTGTGCTAGGCATCTTCGCAACTGTTAAGATTGTGTTACACTTACCCCCCCCACCCCATCTCTATCCCCTATCCCCTTACCCCAACCCCCTGCACTGGACCCTTCCCCTCTGTGCTGCAGGCTGAGCTAGGGGACATGGACACCTGGCAGGAGGACGCCAATGCCTGGGAGGATGGGTCTAATGCTGCATGGGAGACGGAGGCAGTTATGAGGTACTGTACTCGTCCGTGCTCTATTCCAGCCATTCTTTCTCTTTCTCCGTTGGCCAGTTTTGTCAGGAGCGGAGCAGAGCACTGGCCTGACGTGCACGTTCACCGATTGCTTTTAACGAGCACAAAAACTCTTGTAGTTGTATATCCATGGTGGTGCCCTCGCATATATGGGGTTTTTTTCCCCCTGTTTTTGGTGCATCAGCTTAACTTAACCAAGCTTAACTTGGCTCTAACTAATCGAAAAAATTTGCAGGTAAATTCACTATGCAAATAACATCTTTTGTAATCTTTCCTTATGTGTAGGATATATATATTCAAATAGTAGTGGATTAGGCACTTGCACATACAGATGGGGGGGGGGGTTTCTAATTCTTGCCATTAGATGGCAGTACATAACCTTGGCTTTTTTTCTGTGGTTCCTGTCCTTGACCAATGTTAAGCTTTGCATTTGTCAGTATGTCAAAGCCTTTTGTAATTTTTTGGAAATGTTGGCCTCGCAATACATCCCACCACCACATGCTTTTTATTGGGGACAGTGATGGCTGCATTCTTTGGCTGAAAATGATGCAGATGACATAACAATATAATTGCAAAAACATAGACTTTTAGAAAACATGTAATTTATGGGTATTCAAGTAAAATTCTCAGGCCTGCTGGAACAAGTATCATAGCTGATCTTGCTCACAAAGCTTGTATCACAGTTCTTGATACCCACATCTGCAAATAATTCTAAACTGTCATTATATGACCTCCATCATCCATGGATTAAAGAACACACTTACTGTTGATTTTTGCATCAGAGACTGGCATTGTGGTGTACCGGTAATGTCCCGATGTCGCCACGGCTGCTTCTATTTTTAAAAGTCAGAAGAAACAAGATACTCCCAATAGTCCTTACGTTTACCTTAAGAAAGATTACATAAAAGGTTTGTAAGTAAAACCTTAGCATGTTGGAACAGTAACGTATAACATTCATAGTATTTACACCTTGCTTGGCAGACATTCTAGCATTATTTTGTTTAATGCTTCACGATGCCTTAATTCTGCAGCCATTTTATGAAACGTCCACTATTGCTGAATAGTGTGACAATGCGCATAAGCTGTTGTAATTTAAGCTTTTCCATATTGGACATTACCACTTGCATTATAAAAAAGGGTGTAGTTCAAGCGCAATGACCTGCTGTGGATGTTATGTAATGGTGAAGAATAAGAAATAATTTTGCTTTATGAAGGTATACTGAACATAAATAGCTTATTTTATTGTCATTTTGGCAGCGTTAAAGGTGCAGTAGGCAACTTTATTCAGTCAAATATTGCTAAATGACCATGATAATTATGTAGCTAACAGACAATACAATACAGTGAATGACCATGACCAGCTCTCTCTTGTAGCTAACAGAATAAAATACAGTGAATGACCATGACCAGCTCTTTTGTAGCTAACAGAATAAAATACAGTGACTGACCATGACCAGCTCTCTCTTGTAGCTAACAGAATAAAATACAGTGAATGACCATGACCAGCTCTCTTGTAGCTAACAGAATAAAATACAATGAATGACCATGACCAGCTCTCTTGTAGCTAACATAATAAAATACAGTGAATGACCATGACCAGCTCTCTCTTGTAGCTAACAGAATAAAATACAGTGAATGACCATGACCAGCTCTCTTGTAGCTAACAGAATAAAATACAGTGAATGACCATGACCAGCTCTCTTGTAGCTAACAGAATAAAATACAGTGAATGACCATGACCAGCTCTCTCTTGTAGCTAACAGAATAAAATACAGTGAATGACCATGACCAGCTCTCTCTTGTAGCTAACAGAATAAAATACAGTGAATGACCATGACCAGCTCTCTTGTAGCTAACAGAATAAAGTACAGTGAATGACCATGACCAGCTCTCTTGTAGCTAACAGAATAAAGTACAGTGAGAGAAATTCAGTTCTGCAGGTCGTGTTTATGTCCTCTAAAACATCATTTTAAATTGTTGTATCCAGGCCAAGTCATTGTTTGTCAACAAAATTACATCGCTACTATTTAGGGGCATGCGCGAAGCTGCTCAAATCTTGCTACCGCTAATGTTTAATAGTACAGTCAGGTAAGCACACGCATACTGTACATATACCCTTCAGTGAAATGTATACACATACATAATGATTTAAATTGGTGATGCTCTCATCTCCTATCTGAATTGTTTAAGATGCATCTAAGCTCAAAACATGAGATATGTTTGAATGAGGTTACCTTTAACCATTTATTTGGAATTATGGGAAGGTTTAATCTGTCAAGCAATAGATATTCAGACATTTGTTTGCACTGAACCAACTATCGGGAAGAGAGCTGCTGTTGACATTTGCAAACTCTCAGGCAGTAATGAGTTCTGGGAAGTACAGGGCAGTGACCGTAAGTGGATTCCCTGGCTCAGAAGGATTCTGAAGTTGTGTATGATGAGTCTGAAGATATATTATGCAATTACATTAGTATTGCACTGTTGCCACCGAAACTAAATGTGTGACGTTAGTTTCGACTAAAAGCTTTTTCCAAGCATGTCTGACCAACGACTGCAGTAATTTGGTTTGACGTGATCCAGTGAAGGGATTTTGGCACGTGTTCATGGTCTCTGATCACACTGTTGACTGTCTTTAATATCAGGAGATAAGGTTTCAGGAGTACAGGTCACAGCATTCCTAACTTGCACTTGCTTTTGGGCATTCTTAAAAAATAAATAGAGGCTATGATTCATGGTTTTGAATCTCCACTGGGAGGGAGCCCTCTGCCCTGAATCTTGGTTTACAGAGCATTGACTGATGCTACATTACGCTAAATGATCTACTAATGCTGTATGTTCTTATGTTGCTCTTCTGGAATTATAAATGCCAATGATAATAATAGGACAAACTGCATGTTGTTTCTGAAGTCCTTTCACAGGATTAAATGAAAACTTCTTTAAATTATTCTCGTCTCAACCCCCTGTGGCAAGCATTGTCTAGGGGGCCTCGCATTGATATGCACTGCAAGTCCAGAAATTTCCAGCTTAGACCTGAAGCGTTTGCTATCAGACATGGATATTCATAATCCTTTGGTTAACAATAAAAAATTTTAAAAAACCTTCATGCCTTCAAGCTACTGCTGAGTCGTTAAAATACGGGGGTATTTTTGATGCCTGTTTTCTGCTGTTTGTGAAACAGAGAGCAGAAGATGGCAGAGAGGGAGAAGCGAGCCATGGAGCAGCAGAGGAAGAAACTGGAGAAGGAAGCACAGAGACTGATGAAAAAAGAACAGAAGATTGCCGTTAAGCTTTCGTAACGGCGAAGGAGCGCTGGGAAACATTTGCCAGGAAAAGTCTGGACATCGTTCCATTCAGTCACCATTTTCATAACTTTTTTTTTTTTTTTTCTTCTCCCACCCTTTCCAGAATTGGCCCCCATTCATTCTCAGTTTTTTGGTATATTGGTATAAGTCCACCAGCGGCCAAAATATCAATGTGAATCATTCTGTAGTTCTGTTTTTTTTTTTTTTTTTTTTAAATAATCATGAAAAATGTGATATTTTTTCCCTCTGCCGAATCCGTTTGCAGGAACTATTGTAAATAGAATTACAATTGAACATATGGAGAACTGGAAAGTTTTGTCTAATTTATGAGATTGAAATGCACAGTGAAGGGGGTGATATTTTTAAACAGCTGATATCTCTCTCTTAGCTTAATTAATTTTTTTGTTTTTTTTCTTCATTCAAAACTTTTGTCATAAGAGGCTCACCGGTCTATGTGCAGCTCCAAACACTGGAATTCACATAGCGCAAACAAGGATCATTCATGTAAATGAAAATGGTTGTTCTGAGGGTCACTGTAGTTACTACTAAAGTGATGTGGTACAGAACTCTTCCAAAAGTGTCTTTAAAGGACAGGTGAGTTCATTCTGGGATCCCA
Organism: Ilyophis sp. 1 JC-2022; assembly: GCA_022702515.1. Taxonomy (NCBI): domain Eukaryota; kingdom Metazoa; phylum Chordata; class Actinopteri; order Anguilliformes; family Synaphobranchidae; genus Ilyophis; species Ilyophis sp. 1 JC-2022. The sequence continues at coordinate 109,135,427 of CM040406.1, forward strand.
AACCAAATTCTACTTTTAATAGTCTTGGAAGGGCATGTCTTAACATCATGGAGGTGCTACTCTGTAAGGTTCTTGCTCTTATTCATAATGCTCAATAGTAGCTGTTATTTTCACTAAAATTATCATTTTTTCATTGATGAATCAATTAAAACTAATTAAAGTCATTAACACTGATTCTGCATTGAGTATTGCACATATGATAAATTAATACTGTATCTATGATTGCACCTCTTGCAGCAGGGATCTGATGGCTAAATGTTACAGCATCTACTGTTACGGGAAGAGCAGGCTTTTAGTGGTCCAATCGCATTGATATGTTTGTGTGTGCGTGTGTCCTGGTACAAATGTTTTTATGCCGCATATGAGAAATGGACACAGACTCACCCACACAAGATGCATGTTAACTGGTTTGCATAGAAATGCATAGAGGAGGACTACTGTGCATCGGTGTAGTAGAACAATGGTGCTTTTTAGCTGTTGACATTATAGCCTTATTTTTAAGCATCATTTAAGAGGGAGAGGATGACTGTTCATTCTGGTCCATACTGGGCATTACGGTTATGAGACCAGATTGTCATGTCAAGTTGTCATGGAAACATGGGGTAATTACAGCTTCAGAAAAACCGTGGCAGGAGAGCTGTCATTTTTGAACAATGATTTTAATTGAGGGAGCAGTCTGATGTGGTACGATTAGGCTTCTATCAACAACTTCCAAAAAAAAAGGACATTACATTTCTTGGCTCATAGCACATGGGATGTTCTGTAAAAATATTTATTGGATGCAAGATACTCATCATTTGTTCATTCTTGTTTGTTTTTTTGTTGGGCGGGGGCTTGTTTTTTTTAGCAGTCTTACTGCATTTTTAAAGAAAATCGACTATTACCTAAATCGACTATTTATAGTAAATATTTAGTATGGCTAGGCATAGTCTGGTCATTCAGACACACCACCTGTTTTTTTAAATATGTAAAAATATAGGAATTTGAAAACCTTGGTTTATACATCATTGATATATTGACAACATTGACCAGTGCATGCAGTATGTAAACGGGAACTATGCCAGGAATATGGTAGATGCAAAATAATTGACATTTTGAGCATTGTCATGCCTTTTTTATATATATATATATATTTACGTTGGTTTTTGCTTTGCAATGCAGAGTGGCTGTCTTCTGTCATTTTAATTTTGTGGTGAAAGTTGCATGGTTAATTGTGTGTTAATCTGGAGTATTTTATTATTTTGCACATCCCCTATCTGTATGACAAGGCAATAAATGTCTAGTCTCATTCTGTCATGAGTGCGTGCGTGCGACAGGTCATCCGGTTGAACACCCAATGGGCAGACCAGACCAAAAAAATACTTTTTACGTACAAGTGTTCAGCGCTAAACCAACCGGGCATCATTTTGAATCTTGTGTGCTACAACTTGCTGCACATTTGCTCACACACCACTTTACCTCAGATAGTCTAGTCTACTTTCCAGATGTACCAGCGATCACAGTTGTGTGTCTGAAATAAATGATAGTGTAACCATGTTTTTCGAAAGCTCCCTTTTAAATCCAAGGTCTGACGGGTTGCCGCGATAATCGGCACATTTTGATCCTGAAAGCGTGATGTCATAATCACCGTCTGCCACCAGAACATCCCTCTTTGGAAGACACAATGGCTGACCCAGTTAAATGGAAAAGGCTTGTTTGTACTTGGAGAATGGTGAAGGGGGGGGGGGGGAAGGAAACAACAGACGAGTGATATTCAAATCTAAAACAAGCCGTGCTTACGGTGCTTCTGAGTGAATGTGCATGGAATGCTTGGCATACATGCATTTTAGTCAACTTTTATACAATTATTTGTAAAGTGAAGTGATATTACATGTCACGGTCACCTTGTGTGTGTCTGTGTCCACCAGCAGCTTTTGAGCTTTCGTGTTGCATTCCACAGCACTGCACTGCACTGCACTGCAATATCTTATTTTAGCCAGAACAAATTGTGGGTGGGTGGGGTTATTTAATTCTAATAATTATACATTATACATAATTATTTGTTCTCTGTGTCTTGGAATGGACATATTCAATCTATTTAGAAGGTGAAAGTGTGTAGCTGGTGCCATTTCTGTCAGTTACTCGAATGATGGAACCGTTTCAGACCATCCCAGACCATCCCATTTTTTCAAAGGTGTCAATCCCCCCCTCTTTTTGCCAATATGGACTAGACAATGGCGAAAAAGTACACAAATTGCAAACCATGAGCGTGCTTGAAATTGTGGAACATTTGTTTAGATGAGATTTGTCAACATGCCCCTCTAATCTTAATTTAAAACCCTGTTAACGCATGAAAATTTGATAAAAGTAGTGAGGGTTACTTCAGTGCAGATCTTAAGGATTTAAATGCATTCCTTATATTGAATAATATCTTAAATGTAAACTTAGATTACCAAAGGCTGGGATGAAACCACATTCAAAGTATAACTTATTGTGAACAGAAACAACTAAATAACAATAATAATGAATACATTTAAATAAATGCAAATTTTACTGGTTTTAACCAGATTTTAGCTGTAGAAAGAGCGTCAACATAAAATGGAGAGTAATGGAGGATGTCCAGTCATATAGCAACACACTAATGGAAAATGCACCTGCTGATTTCAATCGTGCCACTGAGAAAATGTTAAATGAAAATAGAAAATAAGATCAAGATGCCCAGGGGGATGCTGGGATTTGGCTGTGCATGGCTGCAGGTGTAAGTTGTTGTGCAGCCAACAGCTGTGTAGTGCGCCCTCTCATCTAAGGTGACTTGAAATGCTTGTTACAATTTGTTTAACTGCCACATCAGGGGTGTGAAGTCTTCATTACATTTTGGAATTTTGTAGCCTGTAAACAGCTTCTTCTTTTTTTCTGCAGTCGTGGTAATATACCTGCTCTGTTTGCACTTTAAGAATAACATTTAATTGATAATCCATTTTAAGCATGAAGAGTATAAGAAATGTTGAAATGCAACCATATTTAGAGGGAAACGGCTGTTATTGGCCACATCCACAAGAAGGAGCAATGGTACAGCACATTCATTTGAGCTAAAATTGAAGTTCATCTGAGATTTATAGGTGTGTAAAATGCAGATATGCCACTTTAAACCAATGCAAGCAACTTTTTTCGGTCTCAGTTAAGCATAAGCACAACTTGGGAGAGGATCGTAAGATTTTGTTTGTTTAAATCCAAGAAGACTTTTATAAATGAGGCCTCAGGTCTATTTATACTCAGTTTAGCTTCAGAATCCTTTAGGTTTATCTCATGTATCCTTATGTTTGTAGCCACCCCCTCACTTACATAAAAGGACTGTGTGCATCAGTCAAGTGGAAGTTCCATTAAAGAGGTTTAATGTGTTTCTGCTGCCTGCTTTTCCCAAAGGGCAGTGCCCTGCTGCTTTAAGATGTCCGTAATGTTTTAAGAGCGTTGTGCAAGATGCACTGTAAGAACAAAAATACCCGTTTAAAACTCAAACATCAGAGCCCAAAAATGATGCATCACATCTGGTCCTCTGGGCATTGTCTCTGATGCACCAGGTAAACTCTTGCTCGCGTCAATGCCCTTTCACACAATCGATGGATCCAGAACTGCAGCCCTCTTTTAGTCCTTGCGAATTAATCACTTATAATCTGGGATTATGGTCATAGTGCATAGTCTGATTTACTCACTCCTACAGAACTCAAGCCTGCATTTTCTTTGCTAAATCCATGCAATATAACTCAGATGCAAAAAAAGCGATCCAATGGTCTGTGGCAATATTGGTCTTCAGATTTGGTCAATGACCACTAGTTGTAAAACTAGCAAATTCAAGGTCCCAGAATGCCCTTTCTCAAAAAACCAACCTTGTGCCTATCCTCAGTCCTAACCCGTCAACCTGTATCCCCTCTTCCTTTCCTCGAAAGGGTTGTATCCACTCAAATCACACATTACCCAAGTCAAAACAAGGTTCTGGATCCATATCGTTCTGGCTCTGTAGCACAAGCACTCAGACCTGTCCACTGTTCTGATCCTACTTGATCGGACTGCTACATTTGATAAAGTAAAGGGTATCTCGGACATGTCTAAAAATGGTTATCTTCATACCTACATGACCACTCCTATCATATTGCTCACGCCTCACAGCTGATCTTAATGACACTGAGGTGGCTAATCAGTCGCCATCTCAAACTCTTGCCAAATCTGAGTCGCTCTACCTACAAGCTAAATCTTGTAGTCTTGAGAATCCGTCACCCTTGGCAACACAAAGGCGTCAGCATCCCAGACTGCCAGGAATGTTGGTTTAGTCCTGGATAACAATGTATTTTCTGAGAATATTGCAAAAATCACTTGCCACAATCACAGCTGCCAGTTTTTAAAAACAAAATCCATTCTTCCTTACAACATGCGTTACCCAGCTAATTGTCCAGGCCCCTTATGCTGTCCTGACTGAACAACTGTCTCTCTCTCATTGCTTATTTCCCTGCATCTGCTGTCAAGCCCCTCCAGCTCATACAGAATGCTGCTACTCTTCTCCTTTATAAATCAGTGAAAATACACATCACATCTCTCCTCATCTTCCTCCACTGGTCTAAATAAAATACAAATATCTAGTCCTAGTCTATGGTGCAGAAAGAAGAACAGCACACATCTGCTCTACAACCTCTGGTCACCTTACTATCCCTCTTGGTCACAAATTTTCTCTACCCTGGTGGAATGTAGCTTCCTACAGTCAGGACAGTCACTGTCTATCATCTGCTGCAGACTGAAGACACTGGCATAATACCAATACTTATCATGGCCTTACCTATGCATCTAAAACTATCTTCAAAATGATTTGCTACTTGAAATACTTCCTTCTCAGACTCCCACATACACAATAGTGCTTTATGTTTCGGATTTACAAAATAAATAAACCCAAGTAATTTACATAACGCATAACGGTTGTAACCCTAATGTCTTGGCATACGTTTGTTGCTGCCTAAACCTTTTTTTATGCAAGTCACTCTAGGTAAGAGCATCGACCAATTGCCTAAATATAAATTTAAGTATGTTCATTCTATCCGTCTGTCTGAGTCTAGAAATGCACAGAAATATATTTTTATGAGTATTTGATAATGCTTAAGGGGCAGTTTTAAAGAAATTAAACACAGAAGCCAGACTGCGATCATCATGCTTTAATAATAAATATATTACGACATCTGATGTAAATAGTATTGCACATAGTTCAGGCACATAACAAGTGTCAACGGTACGGTAGCATTAACTTTTTTTCCCCCATGAGTAAGTTAATACAGAAATGCAACATATAAAAAGCTCTAACACAACAGTGAAAATACATCTTCACTAAACACAAACAGTGAAGGTCATTACAGCTTTGGCTGGCGGTTCTTTTTATTTTTTCAGAACAAACAAGATACAATTCCATATAAACCTTAAATTCTTCTGCAAAAACAATCCGTTCTCCCCTTCCCCACCCCTCACAAAAATACTTTTTAAAAGGGAATAAATAAATTAAAGCAGCAAAGAACATTTAGTTACAACATAACCACCTACCCAGATGATCAGTTTAAACAATTCTAGATTTCAACAACTGAATCCTGGGGAGGAAAACCACAAAACAAATCTCTTTCATTCAACATTTTGCCTCAACCGATGGCAACTGTACACAGTGCAAATCAAAACCCTACAGGGTGGCAACGAAAATATATATCTATATGCAAGTGTAGAAAACACACACTAACCATTCCTAACTTGAAGTTCTTCCATCAGTCTTTGCATGCAGTGAAAACGTGTTACACAGCTGAGCCCAACGAGACTCGGCGGAGGGAGTGCAACCCTACAATGCAGCAGCCTCGGATCAGAGCTCCGATGTTGTACACCGGTGCCCCCTGGCCCCTGTGGGTGCAATACAGCCAGGCCACGGTGGGCAGCATCGGTGCAGCCAGGGCCACCAGATCCACCAGGAAGCTGTTGCTCCAGTACCGCTTCTCCACCAGTGCAGCACGCTGCTGTTTACCTGCGACCGTCACAGACGTTTTTGTGCCGAAATCCTGCTCCTCTATGAAGCCATCGCTCTCCATGGGCTCTGAGCACTGGCCCGAATCGCTAAACCCTTCTGGAGTGAGAAAGATGGTGGCTGAAGGGTCCATGGGAGTCAGGATTGCTGCCTCAGGTATGTCTGGGCTCTTCAACACGGGACGCTCAGGGAAAGCGGGGATCGGGGCAGCGTTGCCCCCGCTCTGAAGCTTCAACAGATGAAGCAGGAGGTTTTGCAGGTCAGGGGTCTCGGAGATGAAGTCAGTCTGGATGGCCTTATCTTGCGTGGAGATCCATCCTCCGCTGGCGGGGAGGGTGGGAATCGGTTCCACTGAGCTCTGCAGCAAGCTGGACTGCATGGCACACAGCTTCAGGTTGCACTCCTGGCTGGAGTCCACTGCCGTTGACATCAGGACGTGTTCCAGGATGTCCGTCCGGTTGGCCATCTCATCGTCGGCCAGTAAGCTGCTGTCCGCCATCTTCTCGGCTGCCTGGTCCTCCAACGCTGGCCCGTCCCCGAGCTCGGACATGGGCTTCCCGGGCACGGAGTCGCAGATGAAGTCCAGGTTGGGCTCATCATGCAAGGAGCCATTCTGGGCCATCTCCATGCTGTGCAGCAGTGACTCCAGCTTCTTGTTCTGAATGTTGATATCGATGAAGTACTTCTGGATGCCCTTGTCCTTCGCCATCAGGCTGTTCTTCATGGTCTCCACCACCTGCCGCAGCTGCTTGATCTCTTTGCGGGCCTCCTTCAGGGACAACTGCGCTTCCACGCGGTGGCACTCCTCCTCGATCCAGTCCTCCCGCATTCGTCCCAGCTGTGCCTTTAGCTCTTCCACCTCAGACTCCCTGCAGGAGGAAAGAATAATGTGGACATTTAGAATGTGGCACACAGCTTTTCGTATTAAATTACACCAAGCCTCGAGTCTAGTCCACCAAGGGTAATCCATCAGAAAGCTTCCTCTTACAGCCAATATTAGAGGACTTTCTTTATCGAAGGGTTGCTACAAGCTGCTTCTGGTCCCTCAGTGGAAATGAAACGTAGCAAACCTTTGACAGACTCTGCTCTCGGACTCCTTCAACTCGCTTTTCAGGTGTCTGATTGTCACTTCTTTCTGCTGAAGAGGGGTCAGGTACTGCTCAGGGTTGGGGGGCTTGATGCCGTGGTTGTCCCCACAGGAATGATATCGTCCGGTGCTGGACCTCCTGAAAGACCATGTCCAACATAAAACTTTTTCAACTGAAACTAAACAAAAACAGATATGCCTTCAATGTAAGATTATTCATGTTAAAGGTTATTGGACTTGTTTGAGGTAAATTGAACCTGTGTCTAAATATGCCCCATTGGTGATCAAAGCTCAAAAAGAAAGATGAGAAAATTACTATCATTACCAATCAGCATGGTGGAAATGGTAAAGAAATGGAAGTTTTTCTATTGCCAATTTCCAGTTGACTACTCTCACGAGGCCCATGGCACCCATGGCCAATCCAGACACACAATTTCATCTTTTATTACAATGGAATTCCACTGTCCAATCATATTTGCTTGAAATTTAGTTATGCATTCATTGCAGGCACAGAGTCTAATCCGGTCTCCACAAGTCATATGGAGCTCATCTGCGGCCTGAGCTAGTGTTTTTAAAGTAGCTACGGGCAATCCATCCTGTAATTGCTTTGTCCAGCCTGTCTGGACAATCTCAGATTTTGCACTTCCAGGACATGTTTTCAGTGGAGGCAGGAATTACTGACTGGTAAAAACCAGCGGAAATCAGTGGGTGTGTGGAACCTCTGACCTCTGCCAAAAGGAAGGCAACATTAAAGCACAGCACACAAAATAAGCCAGTTTGACTATGTGCTTAAAGCAAGCACCAAACATGAGCCAATTAATTTCAGACAACAAGCCCAGATTTCAGGCCCTCTGTAATTTTCAGAGGAGAAACATGGTTCCGATGGGGCATGCTGCTGCAGCTAGAGAGGATATGGGTTTTATTCCCACTAGAGAGGAGATAATGAATTGCTCTCGATTCAGACTAGGCCCTTGCAGGCAAGCGGCAGAGCTCACACAATATCCTAGCAACCTGGGTTTTTGCTTTGATGTCAGTGCGACATCTCTGCCAGAAATAGAACAGGCTGAGGCTAGCAGGCAGGAGGTGCATGTTGGATCAAGAATGAGGACATCGGGATCCAGTCACGCCGAGCAGCACAGGGAAGCACAGATGCTGCTCCACAACCATCCACTTTATTCAAATGCATTTTTAAATGCAAAAAAAAAAAAGCTTTTTCACAAAAATACAGGGTGTAGTCAACATCGAATAAGCAACAAAAAGAAACTCCAAGGGTGGCAACGCAGAGCGTGATCCTTTTCATGGGAAGGGATCCAGTAAACAGAGAGCGGGTGTTTGGTTTCTCGCGGATCCCTTGTGGAGATTGATATTACCGATATTGCAGGGTCCGTTGATATGAAAACCAAGCACCCGCACAGAAACAGGAGAGTGTAACAGAGAAGAAACAGCACACATCAGAGGGAAGCGGAGAGACCGAGCGTGTATGAAATATTCATGAGATTTTCCTATCCCCCAAAACAAAGCAGAGAAGTGTCTGCCCGCTCTGCATAAATCCATTTATTAGTATGCTACGCAGCAAAAACTGAAATATTATTGAGGTCAAATATAAAAACGCAATACCCCTGCATTCTTGGCATAACCCTACCATGATTATAATCCCACTCTCATTTAGAAGGGGAGACAAATAAACATGCCAGCTTGGCACGCTGCCTAGTAATCCCCCATGAATGTGCACCTGTCGGCAATGATGCAACTACAGTACCTGGCGGTAGGGCTCGAACCAGAATTGCTGCTGCTGCTGATGGAGGAATGGGGGGTGTGGGGGGGTGAGTGATATTGGCCGTAGAGCTCCTTGTCCCGGAGGGTAGTCGGGCTTCCTGCTGGCTTTTGTGCTGAGAGACTGCTCCTGATGTAGGCCCCATGGCTGTATGACAAAATGCATACATTTACAGTAACAGTCACGCAATTTCAAGTAATAAATACACACATATATCGTGTAGAATTCTAGTTACCCAAACATCACAGCAGTATAATAATTATTCCTGTGTGTTAAAGAAAATACCTTTGCGATACATGCATTCACTTTGCATGAAAAGGTTGAATAAACTAAAATTATTCACCAGCATTATAAAAACCTTGCTGTCCTCCTTGAAAAGGTTGAATGGATGCTTTCCGTAACACAAACAACAAAAGGCTGAGAGAAGCACATTCAAGCAAGGAGCAGAACTGCTTCTGCCAGCATGCTGGCCACCCAGCGCTCACCAGGATCAGATAACCTGCTATACCTGCGTGAGAATGAGGCCTTCTTCCCTGAAGAGCTGGCCTCCCGGGCCTTGACGCTGCCCGTGCTGCTGGAGGAGCTGAAGTCTGCTTCGCTGCCTGCAAAACAAGCACGTAGAGAGGGCCGCCATTTACCCAGGACCCAGAACCCTTCCTCATCCCCTCCACCCATCCATCCATCCCGTAACCAGGCAACGTCCACACGCTCCCACAGTACACACCACTTACATCCTGCGTCCGCCACCCTTAGCACTGCACCCTCCTGAGCCATGTCTCTTCTCCACATTTTCACCCGTGCCCTCACATTATGGAGGCCAGCTCAGCAAGAAAGTATCCTCTGTCAAGAGGCTGTGTGCAGCGCAAGCGAGCTAGCTACAGATGCCAGTCGAGTGCGTTTTCAAAGAGAGCGGTGTCGGTGGCCGGGTCATAGCGCACTGTCCTACCGCTATCGGGTTACAGACTTTCCATGACTTAACGCTCGCTCCTCCTGCATTCTGGGAGACGGCCGGAGGAACTGTGTTGGCTCATGATCTGTGCAACCGTGGCAACTTCTTCACTCAACACCTGCCTGATTTGACCAGGGCAAAGGATTCGGCAGTCCCCACCCCTCACTCTAGCCCTCCAATTACTCCTCAAAATGTTCCCCAGCAACACTGAACAAACTTCTAATGTTGAAAGAACAGCATTATCAGACCCTAAGGCTAGTAACAGTTGCACAGTGTGGGAAGAGAAAAATATGGCTTTCTGGCTTCATGAAGCAAGCTAACGTTTAAGCACATTATCATAGCAATTAATTCTGTTTGATTGCTTTGGTAATGTGCTTAACCTTTAGCTTGCTTCATGCAACCAGAACTCTAGCTGGCCAATTTGTTATTCCAGTTTAAGAACTCCATGACAGAAGAGTTAGTGGTTGGGTTTCCAGATTTGCACATAAATTCACAATATCAAATCAGATCTCAGTCTAAAAAAAAATTATATTACCTTTCCCAAAAACTGGGAGTGTGATTTGCTCCAAAACAATTAATTTACATAAAAACTAATAAAAATAGCATAGCTTTACTCTACCAAGTAAAAACCTGCTTGAAAATCCCACATGCATGCCCTTTCTACAAAGCCCACTTAACATTTGTTAGGAAAAAATAAATACATTTTCCTCAGCAGCGGTAATAAAAAAACATTTTTAAAAACCGAAACTACTTACATGAGCGGTACTTGTTTCTGCTTGAAAGAACCATATTGTATTCTAGTGCAATTTGTGTTGAACAACCACAGAAACACTGCTAAACATACAAATTTCTCCACACTGGTGACTTTGGCTGCTTGATAACACCCACCACCAGTGGAGGAAAAAAGTAAACCACGCCAGCCAATTTCCTTAATTGGACAGCCATCGCCATCTGTGTATAAAAGCATCATTATCACACCAATTAACATATTTTTGAACGAATGTAGTCATAATTTTTTTCATCAATCAACTGTTTTTGTACAAGCTTATTTAATTGAGTGAAAAAAAACATTCAGGTGTAAAGAAAAATAAAGTTCTAGCAGTTGAAAGTGTTAATGAGCGTGCTGATAAAACACAGGTGCTGCAGTGCTTCATCAGCCAGGAAGCATTACTTCTACACTGAAGCACCTGCTTAACAAGCCAGGTCTGCGTTGAGTGTGATATGTTATCAGTTGTTCACATGCGCCTACTTTGTACTTTGATCCATAAGCAAGAAAGGTACATGCAAACAGTAATGCTGTCCCAACGTTCTAATGTCTGTTGACTGCAATTTTAAATAAATTGTATAACGAAACATGTTTACCAAAGGAATGCAAAAAGAGAGATCAAACGAGCATTACAGTGTGTTTGTGTGTGTATCCTCTCTGGAGATAAATGTATATTTTCTCACCTTTGTGCTGTTTGGTGGACCTTTGCTCCCTCTTGTGCCTGGATGGGGCCGCACTCCACTCCGCCATGACATCTACCCGTACCCTCTTCACCTTGACCTTGCGCTCGCCGGGTGAGGGGGAGCCCAGCGGGCTGTTCTCTGAGCCTGAGGGGGATGCAGACTGGCTGCTGGGACACCCAGTGTCATCTGAGCAGATATGTGCCAGATAGGATGAACCAAGAAAAAAACTGGCATATCAGTCCAAAGACAAAGTTCATCTGTCAGAAAACGCATCCAATAATTACCATGTTGGGAAGTCAAACATTGTATTTACAAGACCTTGTTTTGAATGGTGGTTAAATATTTATTCTGTTATCAGGATGCTAAATGACATGCCATTAAAACGTTTCTCAGAAAAGCATTCGTTTCTGCAACTTAATTATATCTAATAGTATCTTGCAAGTTGCACTAAATGTTTAAAACAATGTAAAGGTGTGTTAAAAATACACATAAGGCCATTTGTTCTGGGAGGAAAGTAGCAGCAGGCAAATTTACATAACGGATGTAGGCTACCAGTGCTGTAATCACTGAAGGCACAGCACAGAATCAGATTATGTAATCGGCCAGTTCGTGACGTAGTATGCTTTTATTCCGCTCTCTTGGTCACTGACTTTCATGATACTGACTGAGAAATTTCACAACTAGCCTAACACGTATACAATTGAACCTGTTCTGTAAAGCGCCGTACCTGAACAAAAACTGTTTGTGCTAATGGTTCTTTTGGAACGGTCAGAGCTGAGGTCGCAGTCTCTGCTCTCCTCTTCTGAAAATGGTGAATCTGACAGTGGCAATCCCTTCAATTTGGGTCGGCAAGGGACTGGACGGGGGATGCGACTACGGGCGCTCTCCTTCTCTGACGCCTTGTGCTCCTGGAAACCACAAAATGCCAGAGACTAACTCACATGGAAATTAGAAACTATACCAAGACGAATGTCAAAAAAACGAGTTAGCCTACAATATTGGCGTCTGCTCCAGGATCATTGGATATCCAGCAGATATGTAGCAATACAAGCTAACTCTTTAAAGGCGGTAGCTACCACTGCCAAAATAGCTAAGTAAGCAGCTGGTTAACTTCGTTGGAAACTGATACGTAACTGGCACAAATGTAGTCTAGCCTAACGATAGTTAGACAAGCCCGATTAAAATACCAACATATTTCACTTTAAACCTATAAACGTGTGTTCCGAGGCAAACACACAGAAACACGCAAGCTTAGCCTAGTGAATATGACACGTAGCATAGCTACTGTATAAGTGAACGTGGGAGCACAGCTAACATTAGCTGACAAGCTATGATGCATTAACACTAGTTTAACATTTGCTAGGTAGCCACGGTGTATGATCAAAAAGTAGAAACATAAGTTACCTGATATTCTTGGAAAGGACCCATTCTGCTTGAAACAAGACTTATTTGTTGCGGACCTGTCAAGAGAATAGAGAAATTGAGAAATTCGTGCCATCTTTGGAGATCAGTGGACAAAACATTCATTATTAAAGCTAAACTGTCTGAAACGGTCGAATCTATTCGAATCGATTTTGCTAGCACGTGGTCATATACTTAATCCTAGTTAACGGTAGGCCAAATAACCTGACAACTCCATGTGTCATTATGGACTGGTAGGGGTCTGCCTAGTTTATCCATTGTGATACCTTGTGACCTAATGTTAAGTATATTTATTCATAAAACAAGTTTCACTCATATTCCCATTTACAGTGTAACACAAGTCATGCATGACCTAAGGTTACCTTTCACAAGTTTATTGTAACAAAGAGGGAATGTTAGGGAGTGCTGCATAGCCTTATTAATAGGCTACATTGTAACGCTATTGCATCCCTATTGGCCCTGAGCTTATTAGGTAGTCTAAATTAGTCTTATTAGTCTAAATCTGGTAGTCCTAGCACATGTTTGTGTAATTTTGTTTTGTCTGAATGAAAATTATGGGTATAGCAACCATTCTCTCTTGTTCATATGTTTGGAGATACTTGTGTGCCTTCTTTGAGTAAATGCAAGGCTCAAGAAGAACTCCAAGCCCTCATTTGAAATGATGAGCATTAACATATGAAAGCAAAATTCTTGTTAAGCATATGTGATGAAAATAGAATCTTGGAATATGGTCTCTTCTTTGTTTATGATGACTTGTCGCGATAGTTTTTTATTCTATTGTGTGTTACTTTTTTAAATCATTAATGTGTTCAAGCATACCGCATGTCAGTTTGAGGACCTTAACTTGTTTGAACAAACATTGATGCAGTTAGCAACTGTACTGATAAGACGGATGGAATATTTATATAAGTGGGCTTATATAAAGGTTAATGAAATTGCAGTGTCACAGGTCCTTCTGAGGAATGTGTCATAGATCTTGCTAAAAGACCATTTTTGGCTCTCAAATGTCACCAACACCAACTTAATTTGTTTTCTGACTCATATTACCAAATAAGGTTTAAGAAACCCACATCAGATTTTTGTTAAATTTGAAAAACTATTAAGACTACAGTTGTTTCTTTTGATGATATGCTTGATGTACATGATGACATAGTTCACATGGCATCAGAACAAATAGGTCATCGAAAATCCCATTACTTTAGCACAGTGACTTTCCTTTTGTTACTGCCTGTCTACCTCAGAGTGGAATCAGATTATTAGACTCTGCAGAGCAGTAGAATCATGCCTAGCAACAGACTTAGCAACAGAGAAGAGTGCAGTGAACAACACTGACTGGATGAGCCTATTGCATATGCAGGATTTCTGCAGTTTTCATCTGCATTATGGAAATGTATTAAAAGGTATTCCTCAATTTTAACATGAACTTAGTGTTTATTTGGGCAATGTTAGCATTTGCTCAAAGCTAATGGCAACTTGCAAAGTAGCCGAGGCTGCTGCATGACAAGTTGCACGGTGCTGCAAATTCAGCACCATTAATTTGCTTTGTAGACATACTGTATAGCACATATTTTTGTTCAGATTATCTCTTTATAGGGCGATATATTCATTGCAACATTAAAGATTAATACGTTTTCTTGAGGCTCCAGCAACAGAACCACTCCCAGGATCTGTATCCATAACTTTGTGTTTATAAGCTAAGTAATGTTAAGCCATGAAATGATGCATTCCAGCGTTTAATCACCAGTAATCATTCATGTTTAACATATAAACAATAGCATAGGTCTGCACTCACACTGGAAATATTGTCTGAGTTAAGGGGAAGTGCCTGATTGTTTGGTACATATGACTGAGCAGCACAATTCTTAAGATGATGCGCTAGTGTTTACCCTGTCCGCATCAGATCTCAGAGCACTGATAGCTTTAGAACCTGATAGAGCTTTAGAAGCTGAACAGATGCTTTGTATGTGAAAGACTTCAGTCTCAGTAGAAAAGGTCTGTAGAATTAGCTAGCGTACAGGAAAAACAGTGGCAGTCCCAATAAGTCAGTTATTCATTGGTAGTCCCTCAAAGTGTCTATTGACCCATTCCCTATCTCAACACTCTGCTCCCAAGGTCAAGGTCAGCCTAGTGTCTAATATTTGGAATGCTATTTTGAAATGTTCATCATCCCACATTTATGAAATCAATCTGTTACATTGATTTATAATTAATGGCAAGTATTCTGGCAGATTTCGCCCTACTACAAAGCATTGTCAACATGAATAACAAACATCACATTTTTGTTACTTCTCCATTTCTTACATTATTTTTATTATTATTTTTAGAGACTGTCAAACTACTTATGATGACTTTAAAGTAAAATAAAAAGTAACACTGAAGTTACGGATTACACATATTGCGGTTGGATTGAATACTGGCCTTACTCAGTCTTATCTTTAACAGCTGCATGATAGCCATGCATATTTCCCCCTAGTACTGCCATGCCATGTGCTATCTTGTACCGTACAACGCTATGATTCTCTGGCTTTGTTTCATGATGCCGCCCTCAGGTACGTGTGATTGTCA
The DNA here is from genome assembly GCA_022702515.1 of Ilyophis sp. 1 JC-2022. Classification (NCBI taxonomy): domain Eukaryota; kingdom Metazoa; phylum Chordata; class Actinopteri; order Anguilliformes; family Synaphobranchidae; genus Ilyophis; species Ilyophis sp. 1 JC-2022. The sequence goes on from CM040406.1 coordinate 109,150,689, forward strand.
AATTATTTATGTCTCAGTCTCAAAGCCAGTGAAGTGTATAGGTACAGTTATATAACTCCACTTAGCACTCTCATGAGCTACTCTGCTCATAACAATAACCATAGAGAATGCAATAATCATAAAGTGGAGTGTTGAAAACAGTGAGTCCATCATTATCATAGTTCATTCATGAATCAAAACATGCTGTGGTCACTGAATTTATCATTCTCTGCAATGGAATGTGCACCTATCTGTACAGTAAAAATACAACTAATTGAAGCCTTTCGCCTTTCGCAATGCATTTCACCATGTGAACATGTGGGCAGACTATTGGACGTTTAATTGATTTCAGTAATGTACCCTCTGTTGCCATTGGTTGTAGATCTGGTTAAGTTGTTCTTTATGTTACCCTTTAAAAATGAAAAGTGTGCTAACTCCACCATATCATTTTGATTCTTAAAAAAAGGTATAGTGCTGATTAAGACATCATCGATTATTTATGACCAATCTATAATTCAGCTCAGCCCTGAGTGCTCAAGAGTCTTGTAAGCCAGTACCATTAATTATTGAAAGCTTTGATTTTGTTTCAGCATATTTGTGCTCCATGTTGTTCTATTTCTATAAGTTGGGCTCAAAGTGTTGCCTACTATGACTGAGTCATGAGTCAGCTACCTCTCCTTTCAGTAATGATTGGGCTGCCCTTATTGTTGAAATATGAAAACTGTGTGCGCTAAAACGAGGCAGGGCTGGGCTAAAGTGAGCTTACCAAAGTCTGTATTCATACATACTCAATTGCTGATACATAACAAATTATTTCTCTTATGCAATACTTCTGTTCAAACCTTTTAGGGTAAAAACGAGGTACCCCACATTATGGGACGTTTAAAGATGAGGACTGAAAAAAATGGATGATAAGTTATGGACAATTTTGGACAATGTATGATATAAATGAATATAAAAACATTCGTTTTTAATACCCTTACAGTCGATTTCAATAAATTGCATCAACAAATGTGCACAATGCGTGACTAACTGATCTATTATTTGTACTGACAGAAACAATGCACATCGCTAAAATATATGTCGTTGCTGTTGTTCTTATTGTTGTTTTATTTACTTGTTTAAGTGTTGATTTAACAATTCGTGTTTAACAGGGGTCAAATGAGAGTAATTCACATCCATCCAATGTCAACCTCAACATAATTCCCGAGACAATACCACTCATAATAGTACCCTGATTTAAAGATTTGTTTTCACGCAAAAATGAAACGACACATAATATTGGTTTAATTGGACCACATTTTACTTAATATAGGTTAACCATACAGCATAACCTGTTATGCAGTATTATGTAGCATACGTTTAAAAATCGTTTAGGCATGATACAATTCCATCAGGTGTAAACAAGAGTAGCACAGTTCGCCCATCGTTGGTTAGTGAGTAAAACAGATGGTACAGATCAAAAGCTTAATGTACAAACTTCCCATTTTACAATCGATCATGACCTCAAATTCTAGCATGTATTCAAAACCAGGATGGCTATCTACATTGATAATGTGCCGTTGCGATTCAAATATGTGCTCTTGGAATAAGACTGCGAGGTGCTTCAACTTACCCAGCGTTTCAACCAGCCCCACCTTAACTGTGCAAATTGTAAACAACATACAGTGCACGCCACAACACCAATGTCATTCACATTTTTTCATTACTCTTCCGCGCGAATCAAGGTAAACATATTCCGCATATAGCATGTTGCCCAGTGATACATTGTTAGGCTTCATCGACAGTATATTTCGTGTGTAGTGTTCAAGCACGCACAAACAAAAACAGTACCAAAATGGATGGTTATTGTACGAATTGCTCGTTCCATGTTTTAATTACTTTTTTATTTTATTGTTTTACATTTTATAGCAATGTCTGAATATTTTAAAATATAGGTACTTGCCGGATTCTTGGATGGATGGGTACGCCCGTTAAGCGATTGAAAGGCTGCACAGCGGTCCTTCTTGTCCACTTTTTAAACAACAATTAATAACCCGAGTGATGCAGGCGAGATGTGTGTCTAAGCCTATGAGATGCACATTGTACAATGCTGGTCTACACCAGCATTTCCACAGATTCTCGAAGGCTCCCCTTTGGATTTCTATGCGCTGCAATGAAAATTTGGGCTATGGGATTGGACGAGGAGGCAGCTGCTCAGAGCGCTTGAATGACGAGCTGAAGGGCGTAAATAAACTGTGACTACGGTAATAATTGTGTTATGTAACGTCTTTAACTATTTCCCTTTCCCCCATCAACAGCGTTGATTCGTCGCATTATTGTAAGCATAGGTAGCCTACTGCTTTCGCTGACATATAACCGATAGTAACTGCAGTCGTCGTTGTTATTGCTGTTGTTGTTGTTGTTGTTGTTGTTGCTGCTGTTGCCCTAGACCAAGTTTTCCAGTTATTGACCTGTTATACTATTTTAATTCAGTCGCTCGACTGTAAATTCTCCTGGGTCCTGAGTCCAGAGCCACATACTGACAACCACATAAGGAGACGTTGGCTATCCATGGTCCTGAAATCAGCGACCTGGTGAGTCAGCGACTGCCAGATTAGGGTGTATCGACATTCAAAAGCAATCTTAAACGACGTTATGGCAAAAAGGCATGTTAGATGTAAACTGTATACAATTTATTAAAGTTCATTATGGTCAAAGCCACTCATCACAATAATTAGTGTATTGTTCGTCTTATCTTCTGTAACCAAAATATAAAAACAAGTAGCCTATTTATTTTTTAAATATTGCCTAAACTCGTAGATTTGAATGTGTCCTTAACAAGCCACTTTTTGTTTGAGAATTCCCCGCTGTGCTTTGACAGGCTATAGCTATATGCTAATGCATTAAATTATGTGTCATGGTGTTGTGTCCTTTAATCTTTGAAGGGTATGGTTTTTGGAATATTTTTTCAAAATTCTATGTCCGTGTTCTCGAGCTCGACTAGTGATTGTTACATGAGCATTAGAATGTTCAGAAAAGAACATTCTAATCACACATTTGTGATCCTAAACCTTAAAGCGTTACGTGTAACACAAATAAAGGGATTCGAAATATCAGACTGATCTGGTAGACTGCTGTTTATCTTCTGCAAGTGGTCAGAAAACGATCTGAAATGTATGTTCATATTATCATTAAGGAACGACTTTCTGTGTTGCCTTGGTGACCGAGGTTTAAGGACATGGTGATTCCACTCGCCCTCTGCTGGTAGAAACATAGTGGTGAGCGAGCACTGTGCGAGAACCGGTGCGTAAGCCTGGCCTAAAAGATGTGACATGAAAAGGAATTACATTGTTTAAAAAAAATAATTCATGATACTTTATATATTATTATTGTTGCTGTCATTCATTTTCATTCATTCATTTTGGTAAAATATATTCTGTACAATAACTGGTTGTCATAAAACAGTTTTTCTTGGTGTGTGTCCTTTTCTCACTTTGAGCACCTGCCCCTCAAAATGTCTTCGTACTACCCTGTTTTAGGCTAAACGTTAAAGGTGATTGCTTCAGTTGTTGATCACGTTTAGTGACTAGAAGGTCCAGAGGTCAGCTAAAGAAAGATTAACTAACCTCTAAACCTCCTATTTGCGCATATAATCATTTTGTAAATGATTTTTTTTAAATTATAAACTTCAGCAAGTATCCATTTTTTATTTATAAATGTTTAATCATAGCCTTATTTATGCACCTGGCTTGGAGTATAGAACACATCGCAGAACATTTATAAATTAAATCCTGGGCACTAGTAGCCACCTCATGTTTAGATGACCCGTCGACCAACGGTCAAGATATCCAAAATTACCTTTTCAGGACTTTCCTGAAATCATTTATACTGCTTTTTTCTGTGAACGTAGAAAATAGACTACATATTAACAGACCATACACTAAGTTGACTGCATTATCCTAACTTTTTTTTGCGTTCATTACAAAATGTAACAATTTAATAAAATTAGGATTGTGTGTAATTGACAGGAGGTGAACACTCCAAAATATTACCTTAAATAGAACTTGAACTCAACCATTTTCTATACACAATAAAAGGCTCAGTGTTAATTCAACTATAACAGTGTATATGAGTCCAATAGGAACCATATATACTCTGTAAGGGTTGATTTAACAGTGAAAACTTTACTGTATTCATGTTCCAAAGGTTTTATGTATTTATTTTTCGCTGATGGGCATTTTCCATGTTCTGGTTTTTCCATGGGGTCAGGGAATAATTTTCATGTTTTCCTTATTTGATTTTGTTTAGTTGATTCCCTCTGGATGAGGCTTACACTGTTCACCACTTTGTGGTAGGCTATTTTGATTTATTTGTTGATTTCAGAAGGGACGGCTCACTCCCGAAGAACAATGAAAAAAGTGTATACACCTGGCTAGTACTTTAATAACCTCACCTCAAGTAAATAACTCTCCCCGCGTTTAAAACTCCATTAGTTTGCCATGTGCTCCCACCTTTTCGATGTCATGGAACAATACATCCGAAAAATAAATATTAAACTCATATTGGCTTCATCTGAATATTGGCTTCCTTCCTGCAAAGTGTTTGGGCATTAACACAAACAAAACTTTTGCTCACTTAATAATTATTACTAAATAGGTAACTGGTTATTGAGCCTAGATAGTACCAAGGTAGGCCTAAACACAGATAGCATAGCACCTGTGAGGGACTGCCGAATGTTGCTCACAGTCATTTCCTGTTCGAAATGCTAATGTTTGATCTTATCACTGAGGAAGACCTTGTCTTTGTCATACCATGTAAACACTATACAATTGGTTAATAAGTGATCCATATATCCTGTTTTAACATCTTATCTGCAGCTCAAGATGTTTAGTCTAGACCTCTAGGATAGAACTCCCCTTGTAATTTTCTGCCACATTTTTTTTTACAATACCCAAATACTTATATATTGTGCGGTTATGACCACAAACAGATGTACCAATGCCGATGCGCTTTGTGAAATGTGTATTTACTACTCAATTGTGTTTTCGTTAAATAGTTAGCCTTCTTAATAATTAGTCATCCTTCATTTCTATGTGTTCAATGTTCTTGCATAAAAAAAGTTTAAACGGTAAATCTGCGACTTGTCACGTTGCAGCATGCCTTTCTGTGGCAAATCCGCTGGAGGGCAGTAGAGGCCATTAAAATGAAAGGATTATTTGCGGCTCAGTACTACCACCACTAAATTCATCCGAGTCCGATAGTTTTTTTGTTTGTTTGTTTGTTTGTTTTTTGGCTACGAACAGTTTATTATAAAAAGTACTCAGCATATTTTATAGATTTTATGAACAGTAAGAATGTTATTACTGTGTTCACAGAAGTGTCAGGGGAAGTCCTATCGATCCAGTTAGGGAACACACGCAGGCTCTTTTTGTCATATAAAGTCACATGGTATGTTTGAAAGTTAACGAATACAGTATATATAGAGAAAGAACTGACCACAGTAAACATTTACAAAAACCAAGACTATGGGACGAACTTATACATACATAGGCCTACATAGCGACATAGGCTACATACATACATACATGTGTGGCTGTTTAGGCACTGCAGAGGGTGAACATTATGAGAACACGATTACACAGAGTGATGACCTTGACCTCGGCGGACTCCACAGAACAATATTTGACCCAGCAAACAAGTGAAGACAGCTCATGTTACATCCAGGCACTTTAAGTAAAATGAATCTCGGTCTGTTTCGGCGATGCGAAGCTAGTCATCGCTTTATGAAGCAATGGAGATGTGTCTGTCCCCTTCTAAAATGCTGCACATTGACTGGGCCTCTGGGCTGCAATTTATTTTTTGCACCAGGATTCTGGATGCAAGATTTTTAGGGAGTTACGCGCCAATAATTGATAATGTAATTCATCAGTTCATTCATTCCTTCACTTAGAATTCGTTCCAGTAGGCTACCAAACCAGCAGTCTTGCTTAACATAGGCCTATACCTATCTTTTTGTAGAATTTGTGAGTGCTGTTATTAGAGGATCACTTTATGTGATTAAACAACCTGTTTCTTGAATGCAAGACTTCCTTTAGTGGTGCTTACGCCGGGGGCAGGGAAACACTGTTCGCCTCATCAGTCTGACGGTTCGATGTCTGTTTTCAAAAGTGGACAAAAAGAGTGGGGAAAAGTTCCCCAATAAATACATGAGCGTATGTGAGTGGGCGTGTCTCTCCGTTGATGCAGCAGCCGCCGATCTCCGCAGTAGTGGAGAGCGCACTTTTCTAGTGGACGGAAAGTCTATAGCTCTGGCCACTGTCTTTCTTCGAGCGATTGAACCGGCTACACTGTGGAACTTAAAATTATTTTGGGACACTACTACTATGGATGTCTTTCGAGCAGTAGCCTTCTACCTGCTATTTATCTTTCTGTGGAATTTACCGTGTTTCCAGTCAGCTGCTATTTTCTCCCCCTCCGTCTCCAGGAGGAACAAGGGAACCAGGACCCTACATGATGGACAGAAGCCCCCAAAATTCCTTAAAGAAATCTTCGCATCCTCCTCAAGACAAAACTATCATCAGGATGAGTTTAAAGACGCCATTGTACCCCATGATTACATGCTCTCTATTTACAGGACGTACTCTGCCGCTGAAAAACTGGGGCTAAACGCAAGTTTGTTCCGATCGTCAAAGTCTGCGAACACCATAACAAGTTTTGTGGACAGAGGAAAAGGTTGGTCAAAAAATATGATAATTTAACGGCTACGAATATAGTAGGCTATAATTGTAAATCGTGCTGAAAATCACCCGTACAATTTTAATGGACAGAGGCAATGCAGCCGTAACGCAACGTGTATTCGACTTTTAAAGGGACGATGCAAAGTTGTTGGTTGAATCTGAGACAGTCGACAGCCTTTGTTGAACACTGACACATTTATCCCGGTGTTTAATTTGTTACCAGTTGTACGGATGGGGATAAAACTACAAGTTCACTTAGAAACATTGTATTAGCTATATAGGCTATATGTCACTAATTTGTGGTCTGCATTTGTACAATGTACAGTCTTATTTCAACTCTAACAGAGTTTATATCAGTCCATATGTAGCCTACACAAGACTTAATTTAACAATGAACATGCTACTCTGTATGTTCGTTACCCATTAATTCATTAGAACCCTAATATTCTATCAGTTTCTCAGCCTGACATGCTGGGCTGGAGCCTTTCTGCCTTATGACCTACACATTCTGTTTTGTTAGGCTAGCGCATGAAGATTCCTTTGAACTCTATAGGGACATATTGGAATATCCGGATTTGAGATGCATACAACGTTATATTAGCCTGTGCCTGCATTGGCCTGCAAGTAGCCTGACAATTAAACAGTAATTGATACGCTTTCCAAATCAAGGCAGTAGGCCTAAATCATTTTCTGTCTCCTTGCGTGCAAGTGATCGAGCCTGCTCCCATCAACCTGACCATCTCAGTTCATCAAATTGCGACAGGCGTTGTTATTCCTCAGCTGAGTTCATTGGCAGTGAAAACTCAAAATACAAAATACACCACATTTGTGTATTTCAACCTTTGAAAGCCATACACAAGCTCTTTAAATAGTTTACTCCTGTAGTTTACCAGTTCAGGAAAAGTGTAAATTAGTGATAGGCTATGAAAACATTACAGATAGGCTAATAAAACAGGACAGTGACGCATTTTAACCAACTTATTAAAATGTAAATTAATGTTTGTATTTTATATCCTAAAATAGGGAGTAGCCTACTTCGTTAACTCGCCTCGGCATTCCAATGTTGAAAGCGAAATATTGGGCCTACAAATAGGTCACATTCCGGCTGCTACACTTCTAAAACCACTACAATTAACGGGTAGGCTATAGCTAGTAGCTACAAAAACTCGGCAAACGGTTTTTTTCGGCGATGTTTGGTTGGCGAGGGTGTCATTCGGGATAGTGTGGTGGTTATGGTTTCCTAGCAGTTTAACTAAATTATTTGATAGAATAAAGCCCACTAACAAAGAAAAACAAACACAAACAAACTAAACACACAGACAAGAAGGAGGGCATGTAAGCTGAGTTTATCTTGCGTATAGGGAAACAAACGCTATCAGTTAACTTCGTTGGCATTCTTTCCCGTCAGTGAATAAATACTTAGACTTTAAGGAGTGAATTCTGAACGGGATGATTAAAAAAAGCCTTACTTTCTCCTCTGATTTTGATTTGATGTGTCACTGGCTGTGACCTTTTGCTGGACCTTCTGAGAGTTGCTTAGCATCGAACCGCTGATTGGAGTATTTGAACTCAGTGATCTAATTGAGTGTTCATGTCATAACATATCAAACACTGTCTATCCTCCCATAATGAACGAACTCAGCCAATGGCACATCACCAAAATAAAAATTAAAGAGAACTTGCGTTCCTATGAAGTGGTTACTATTTTACTGCCCACCTACCTGCATGACCGCCACTTTAATTGTTGAAAACAATTTTTCTTCCGTTCCCTACGCTCAATGCTTTTCTGTCAAAGTTTGTCCAAGCTCATGTGTTGAAAGGTCACTTCTGTTAAGGGTATTTATACTTTCATCACAGTGGATCACTTTTCCCGTTTTAATGTAGGCCTAATGAAAAAATGTAAAACTCCTGAACCTTTACATGCGTAAAATAAATAAATAAATACATCGGCGACAGTTTTATGTAGACCGACTTAGATAAGCAGCCTTCCCAGAATAGGCTAGTCGTTTGTGGGGATGGCTTTTGTTTAAACTTCACGCGCTTTTAAAACAGACCCATTCAATTTATAGATGTTATCAAGCAGAGTTTCCGTCCAACACATCTTTTGGAAAAACAAACACTTTTCCCCATAGTAAAGCGGGAAATTATTGATGTAAAATAGATCAGAAAACTTCATAGATTTAGGTTCGTTACTGTCGCAAGATCAGACAAGAACTAGCTGAATGTATGAAAATTACTTTTGGCACTTGAAGTAACTCATTAAAACGCAGATGGTGCTTGCTGGCCTCGGGAGCCTCAGTACTAGTCTCTCTCTCTCTCTCTCTCTCTCTCTAACACACAAACACACATATATTTTACGGACACACTTGTTTACGGAACATATTTTCCATGATTGGTAAAAAGAGCAAAGACAAAAAACAAAAAAAAACAATTCTACCCATATTGGAACAACCCATATTGATTTCGATTAACAATCGTGATGATGATGATGATGTTTAATCAACAATAAAATAGCTGCCGATTAAACATAATCGCTTGGATACAATAAATTAAATCTGAGGTTTACAATGTTTATACTGCAAATGATAGGCTCAATGTTTCAACTGATTTATTTTAACATTGCAGGTACAAGCCTATTAGTCTACTTTTAAAAAAACTACCGGTAAACGAAGTTTGCCTTTATACCCTAACCAAAATCCCTAAATTATATTAAGATATTATACAATATATGCATTCATTCGGCATAATCAGTAAGAGCACATTTGATCTGGTAATGTAATCTCTGGCCAACGGGAAATGAAATATAAGCAGGAAAGTATTCTAATGGGCAAGGAGGGAATTCCTAACTGTTAATTATTTGGTGACCTTGTATTCGATTTGTTTGAGCTCTTATAAAAACCTCTAACGCAGACCAGACGCGCAATGCAACTGAAACAAACACACGGTTTCAATCTACTTTTATTATTGAACTCCGCCCAGCTCATGTGCAGAAAAAAAAATACATTAGTAGCTTACAAACAAATGTTTTTTTCTTAGATAATTGGCTACATTCATTTACTCGAAGTGTAATTTAACCATCGAACAAGTAATACACTAATCCGTTCGTGTGCAAAAGTAATTTTCCCCTAGCCTAGTACATAAATTTAGAACCTAAAAAAATGTATGAGTGAAACAAGACGCAGTAAATTTAATTGAGAATAATGGTCTTAATTGTTCACCAAAACCTCTTAGTCTCATATTAATCCCTTTACCATTTTATTTGTCTTAAACTTAGTTTAAGTAATTTGTTTTAAACACGTGAAGAAACTAAATTACTCTAAACTGGGATGCTGCGTGAATGGTTATACAGTTTAAAAATACAATTAGAAATAGGAATGATACCAATTGGTAGTAATTAATGAAACCTAAAGATTGAAATGTAGGACTTTTTGTAAATATTCACTTTATCATTCTGTAAAATATGTAACATTTATAGCTTTTGTGAACCTTTACAAAATATATTGTGAAATAGTACAAAATAACGTCTCGATTTTATTGAGATTTATTTCGATGATAATGCACGCCTTCAATATGCACTGGTAACAATCACCTTTGAAATGTAGATTGTATGGGAGATTTATCTATGCATATGTAGTCTAGCCTAATTTGTAAAAGCACAGAATTCGAAATGCATGTTTGTGCATAGCCTATGGGCTCCATTTATAAACAGCCAAGTGCAACCGTAATTGCGAGGATGAGTTGTGTGGTCTTGGCCATCGTATTGCCGGGGCACTTGTACTCACCTCCGTTTCAGTTTTATTTATCTTTTTGGATAATTTGATTTTACAAGAAGTAATGGGGACAGTTGTCGGGGACGGGGATGACGGACAGTAAAGCAAAATAGTATGATTAGTGTTTACTTTGGTAGCCTACACGGTTGGAAAACGGCTATAGGTAAAATATCGTCAGAAAAATCACAGATGCCTTGTATTTTGAAGAGAATGGCAGTACGATACACGTTGGCTCGTTTATGGTGACTGCACATCAATTTATATGTATTATTGTAATAATTTTACAAGAATTAATGACAAATAACTACATTGACAGACATATCGATAAACAAAACTATGAAATAATGGGATTTTAGAGCACAGGGGTTTGGGTACATTCATTTTACTCTTTTTTTATTCATGCTGTGGAGAAACTTCATCACGCGTCACTTGTATCACTGTAGCCAACACCGTTATACGTTCATTGCCCTTTGCACCGTTAGGTCTACATCTTATTAACCCTGAACTGAAAAACGCACAATATAGAATGCATTCTGATACAACTGTAATAGCCCTAGATTTCATTCGTTTCTCGTTACTTGGCAGGACTTCTGGTGTAAGTGTTCTGCGTTCCAGAGCTCCGGTAATTCAAAAACCAAAGGGAACTGAACATAATCCATTTGTTATCCATTTATAGTTTTTTGTTTGTTTTTATGTGTCTACGGTATTTTTTTAAATAAAATAAAATTGTATGTCTCGAGGTATATGTTCTAGTTAATATGGAAACTTCGCGCCATGTGAATTGTCAGGAATATAACATCACTGGCCATCATGATGAATGGCAAAAAAAGTAATATGCGTATCTTGTATTTATTTATTATGTTTCAAACCTACCTAAAAGTTATTTATAATTATGAGTCTAAGATGTACTTCTTATATAGGCTATTAAGGCCTATTTTCCTAATCATGATTGTTGGCTTATATGCAATAGTTTTGCATAGGGCTACCATGATGACGAATTTCACTGTCAGTATAATCAACTAAATTTGATAATTTCTCTAATTTTGTTGAACTATTATTAGTTATTTAAAACTTTTTTATGTACTTTTTATTTGGCACAATGGCTCAATCCCCCAATAACACAATTGCTTGCACCTCAGTCAAACGTACAACACACCCGAGTGGGTATTCAACCTATGACCTAAATATTCTGTGCTATAAAAAATCAGTGGTATAAGCTCTACATTATTATTATTATTAGTAGTAGTAGTAGTAGTAGTAGTAGTAGTAGCCTAGTAGTAGGCTGAGGAGGAAGAGGAGGAGGAGGATGTTTCTGTGGTTATTGTTACATTTTCATACCTAGAGGAGGAGGATGTTTCTGTGGTTATTGTTACATTTTCATACCTAGCGGAGGAGGAGGATGTTTCTGTGGTTATTGTTACATTTTCATACCTAGAGGAGGAGGATGTTTCTGTGGTTATTGTTACATTTTCATACCTAGCGGAGGAGGAGGATGTTTCTGTGGTTATTGTTACATTTTCATACCTAGCGGAGGAGGAGGATGTTTCTGTGGTTATTGTTACATTTTCATACCTAGAGGAGGAGGATGTTTCTGTGGTTATTGTTACATTTTCATACCTAGAGGAGGAGGATGTTTCTGTGGTTATTGTTACATTTTCATACCTAGCGGAGGAGGAGGATGTTTCTGTGGTTATTGTTACATTTTCATACCTAGAGGAGGAGGATGTTTCTGTGGTTATTGTTACATTTTCATACCTAGAGGAGGAGGATGTTTCTGTGGTTATTGTTACATTTTCATACCTAGCGGAGGAGGAGGATGTTTCTGTGGTTATTGTTACATTTTCATACCTAGAGGAGGAGGATGTTTCTGTGGTTATTGTTACATTTTCATACCTAGAGGAGGAGGATGTTTCTGTGGTTATTGTTACATTTTCATACCTAGCGGAGGAGGAGGATGTTTCTGTGGTTATTGTTACATTTTCATACCTAGAGGAGGAGGATGTTTCTGTGGTTATTGTTACATTTTCATACCTAGAGGAGGAGGATGTTTCTGTGGTTATTGTTACATTTTCTACCTAGAGGAGGGAACTGATGAGGGGACTGCAGCAGTATGTTCCAGTGAGATGTGACTGAAGGCCATTTCATTTTCACATGATGACATTCATTTAATTTGCTAATGAACTTGTGATAACGGAATTAATAATGATAATAACAATAATAATATTATTCTGATATGAATACTTCCATATCTGAATTTGCCTCATTTTAATCTCTAAGTGGGTACTGAAAACAAAAAGTAAGACAAACCGGACTGTGCTGTCAGAGCGTGACCCCAACCCCCATTTCCTTCTGAACACTGTACACCCTAAGTGAATCTGACTGCAATTATTTCTTTTATCTTGCAGACGATCTCTTGCACTCTCCTTTGCGAAGACAAAAGTATCTGTTTGATGTCTCAACCCTCTCAGACAAAGAGGAGCTGGTGGGAGCTGAATTAAGGATATTTAGAAAAGTGCCCGGGGATTTCCAAGCGTCTCAGACAGGTCTCTATGGCATTCAATTACTCTCCTGTCGATCAGAGCGGCTACTGGATTCTAAATCTCTTGATCTCCAGGATTCTAGAAAACCAGGATGGGAGGTTTTGGATGTGTGGGAAATGTTTAAAAACCGCCATCATTCTGCATTGGGGAGTCAGCTTTGTGTCCAGCTCAGGGCTACTCATGGTAAATCAGAAACGGAAATGGACTTAAAACGTCTTGGATTTGACAGAAACGACCGACACCAGCAAGATAAGGCTATTTTGGTGGTGTTTACACGGTCCAGGAAGAGGGAGAACCTATTTAATGAGATGAAAGAAAAGATAAAGTCTCGTGGCTCGCGAAAAACTGAAAATGAAGGCGGCCTTCACTTCAAAGCCAGACGCAAGCGGAGGACTGCGTTAAGCAACCGGCACGGGAAGAGACACGGTAAAAAATCTAAATCGAGATGCAGCAAAAAAGCTCTTCACGTTAATTTTAAAGAACTTGGTTGGGACAACTGGATCATTGCTCCTTTGGATTATGAGGCCTATCACTGTGAGGGCGTGTGCGACTTCCCCCTGAGATCGCACCTAGAACCAACAAACCATGCCATCATTCAAACGCTCATGAATTCAATGGATCCCAATAGCACGCCTCCAAGCTGTTGTGTTCCTACGAAACTGAGTCCCGTTAGCATTCTTTATATCGACTCCGGCAATAACGTTGTGTATAAACAGTACGAGGACATGGTGGTAGAGCAATGCGGCTGCAGGTAGCATTTTTCTCTCAAATATTAATGATTCCATAACCGCAAAACAAAAGTTATGGGCCGGTCCAGTGTGAAGAAGCCGTGTCAGTTCGTGTTTGGAGGCAGGACTCTTGCGTTTTGCCACACCACGTGTGCCTCACTAATATTCAAAAGGGATCTCTACATAGAAGGCATTATTTGAAATATATGCAAACGTATTTATTCTGTCAATTTAAGCTCGTTTAACTCTCGCATAATAGCAGCAACATTATCTAATTATGTATGTATAATTACTTTAAAGTCATTCAAGTTCAATCTGTCATCTCATGAAAGCAAGCAATTTATTTATTTTTGGTCTCAGATGGATGAGTAGACTGTCTTGATATGGTATGGTCCCATATGTCACTTCTCCTACCGGCAGGACACCGCTTCCACTTACCATAATGCAAGATCTGAAGTGAAGAACACCATTCTAGTCACGCGGTGCTTGTTAATGTCTGGACAATGTGGGGTTGGGGGGGTTAGTTGTGCCATTCTTTCCCTACAACAAAATTTGCCTACAGCCACCTGTTCAGACGAAGCCCCACCGAATTAAGGAAGAAAAAAAAGTTCCAATTCCTCTCGTGGTCATGCTCTATAGGAGACCCGACAGAACCTTTACTGACTTTTTAAAAGGTGAATGTAATCTACAAAACATACAATGAGAAATGGTTAGAAACGGAGTTATTCTCCCCAGAATCCCCCGCTCCGCACGCGCACACTGCTTTACCGGCCCTAAGTGCGAAACCCAAACCACAGCTGCGAAAGACTTTAGGTAGCTGCAAGACTAAATTAAAACAATTAGAAATATAGAAGAGCAGCATGGTTATGGAAAACAAACTTGACTTTAAATTTCGGGCTGTGTCTGGACATCTATAACTATGCGAAGGCACGGCGAAAAGGCCAGTGGGATCTCATTGTTGCATCATAAAAGCACACGGAAAGACCTGAAGCCTCAATGATTTCTTGCCTTTGGTACGACGTCTGCGTCTTTACGTAGGCCTACGCACTTCTGCGACAACTGTCCATATCCACTTTGTAAGGTGGAAAGGTTTTCCGAGAGAACTCCACTGATAAGAGACTCGCAAGCGAGATATTTAAATGCACATTAGCTTTGAATGCACTGCTGTTCATAATTTGAGCTGTACATATGTGTATATTTAAACTTTGCAAGTGCAACAATGGAGAAATGACCAACCACATTTCTTATTAATGTATATACCTTTATATGCACTCAAATCGTTATAATTTCTATTCTATTATTATTTTATTATTTGTGCTGTACAGTTTCATGATAATCATGTATTTCATACGTTGATAAGATTAATTTAAATGTATTCAATCTTCTGTACTGAGGGTGGAAACACAATTATTGATGTCTACCTCATAGTTATATAGGCTCTAAGTTCTGAGGTGCATTCAAGTAGAGTGTAAAGTTCTTCTCAATTATATATTTTAATGGATAATATTCCGCACTATTACTGTACTAATAAAACGGAAAATGCACCCTTCGTGTACTTCTGATGGCTTTATCTCCGCTCATTCCATGAAGTAAGCTATCTGTTTGATGAGAGGACACAATTTTCATCTTAAAAAACGTTTTTCAATCAAGCGTTGATGCAAATCCACTGAAATATTGCAACATTGTAATGAGAAAAACAATGAAATTGACAGTGTAAAACAGACTAATGTGGAATCAATTCTAATTTATAAAGGTTAAACAATATAATATTTGTGTGTGTGTTTATATTGTATATCCAGATTATTATAGCATTTTGTAAACAAGTACAGTTGTGTAGTGTCTTGGACCAGTGGTAAACGATAAAAGACAAGTTTGTCTTTTAATTTAAATGCTTCAGACACTATATCACAGAAAGCAAATGTGTCTATATCCGATTATCAGTGTATCCTATATCCTAATTCTTATTTAATTTGAACAAAATCAGATCATATTGAATGAACCATACTGCCTTTAGCATTAACTGTGTCTAAATAGCAAATTACTAAGAAAGAAAGTGTTGGTTTTTATTTATTCGCTGGCCTTCATGAGCAATATCAGGAAGAATATCTCAGAGTATTTGCTAGAGTTTTTCAGAAATGGAAGAAAGTGTCCTCCAATTAGGCCTATGCGAAAACGGCTCATGTTAATGGCATATTGACAGTGTTAATACAAATTCACACCGGTTTTATAGGGCTTTATAAGTAATAGTGAGTGTGCAATATTGATATTTGCAAAAATTTCACACTTGTTCTTTATTATTATTATTATTGTGTTGTTGATGATGAGATTCTGGAAAAGATACAGACCTTTCATTGCAATATTTCGTTCAGCTGCGCCCATAAACAATTGTTCGACTGTGTTTGCGTGATCACAACAACATACACAGCATCCTCTGTCTCAACACTTATTTCCAGAGACTGCTCAATGCTGCATGGTTTACTCAAGACTCTTGTAAACTGCTCACGTGTGAACATGCTATAACTTGGCTGTACGTAGAGTAGCGGAATACACACATTACAGGCATTTAGCAGATGCTCTTATCCAGAGCGACTTACACAACTTATTACATTTATCCATTCATACAGCTGGATATATACTGATGAATTTCAGGTTAAGTACCTTGCTCAAGGGTACAACGGCAGTGTCCTACCTGGGAATCAAAGTCCAGTTTCTTAACCATTATACTATATTACACTGCCACCCACCATTATACACACAGATGGTAAACATGCTAATACAAAGGCAGAATGGCTCAATTGAGCATGTGCATTATAGACATGATCCCCAGCATATTCGGAGGGTATTTTCCGTTGGCTGGTGACGTTTACTTAACACTAATGTTTCTCAATTTGAGATGAAAAGGCTTGAAAATCATCCCTTCCATGTAGGCTATCAGACTGGCCTAGTCATCATTATAGTTATGCTTTGAAAGGTTATAGAATGTCCAGGTTTTTATTATAGTATCACGCCAATCCACATATGTTACTTGAACAGTGGACAATACTTTGGTACAGTTCAGCAGCAGTACACATGATTGATACAATTAATTTTAACATGGCTGTATTGTCTCTTCAATATCAAACCACAAAGGCACTTTGTCCTTCACTGTGAAAAAACAAAATTAAAAAAACTAAAAAACTGTTCAATTGTTTCAAGTCACACAATATGTTTCATATATTTCAGTTACTGCGAAACCTGAGATGATACGTAAGAAAATGTGTGCTTTGTTTTTTTACATCTGTCACCTGAAGTTATGTGCACAAGCAGTAAGATTGCTGTCCAATATTTGTTGTTTAATTTAGGCGGAATATAATTTTAGGCCTCTATTTGATCTAAGTTCAATGCACTTTGTGATTAACTGTGAGTGATGCAGTTACAAAAATGGTTTATTTCTTATGCATTTTGTTACTTTTAGTGTTTTCTGCATTCACATGTAAACAATACTTACAATATGATACTCTAAGCTCTTGACAAAGTCCATTGCAGTTAAATTGAATGGAGGCCTTTGGCAGTTTTATTTGAAATACTACAAGTAAACTAAACGTGTTACATGTTAAGTGCTACTTTTTTCACAACATTATCACTTAATCAGTTATCAAATATACTAAAAGACATTTGTAAACAACAAATCAATTCCAAATGTCCTTTGCAAAGATGTTTTGTCATTAGAGTACATCTGGCCTTCTGAATCTGAAGAGATAATGGGGGAGAAGGACCCTGGGATGGGGCTGCTTTATATAAAGAGGAAACACCACAATGGCTAATTGCAATGCCTGCATATAAAGAGCATGAAACTAATAAGATGTGACCTGGATTCAGGAAGGTCTCAAATTTTTCTGATGAGAGCATTATGTTTATGGAAAGCTGTACACTTGTGGTTGGATTTCATGTCCTTCCTTGTAGGTACTATTCAAGGTCTGTATTGATTCTTCAACAAATACTCCACAATGCAAGTCATTCTGGGGTCACCAGTACAGTGTATTCCTAACATGGTCACCAGGTCCTTGTTTTTACTCATGGTCATACATTTGAAAAATCATTCTAATTTTTTTAAAATTGCAATCAAAAGTGGAAGTTGGTCAGGTTTCCTCAGATCTCTGGCACTGGCCTCTAGCAGCATTATTGGAGACACTCATTCCTCTGGCCTCTAATCCATCAACCCTGATCCTTCCCCCCTCCACACACACACACACACACACACACACACACACACACACACACACACACACACACACACACACACACACACACACACACACACACACACACACACACACACACACACACACCATGTGCGGAGTCTTCATTATGGGACTCCAGCCAAACCAGCTCTTCTTCTTTATAAACCTGCTCTCACATTCTAGAGTGGAACAAATACAAAGACAGAGAAGATGGTCTTTGACCCCCCCAAACACCCGCACCATATCTCTGGGTAAATTTATCAGCACTGATCATTAACTGCTTTATCTGGTTTTCACCCTTAAAATGTGAATCACCTGCATGATAACCCCCCTACCGCCCCCATCTTATTCCATTTGTCTTTGTTATAATTGTGATTCAATGTTGCCCTTGGTTTCAGTTTTTACACCTAGTGTGGTCGGTCGCACCGTAATGTTATCTTAGAACCGAGGAACCTCATTATGGAGCTTTGAGAGAACTGAGTCAAAGTTTTTTTCTTTTTTTGTTCTGAGTAACTTACATGCAGCCACCATATTGGCTGTGGCAAGCAGGAGGCTTTCTGAGGAAATTTTGAGAATGTTTTATACAAATACTTCTGACACCTCACATCTGCAGGCCACATTGCCTCCTCAAAATGCCTTTAGACCTCAGCTGGTACATGGAGTCTTTTGTAAGCAGTAAGGATTTCAAATGCATTTCCAAGTAGTGCAGGCAAGTTTCCAATGTCTAATGAAAACACAGCATGACTCTGGTGAAGACCAAAATGGTCATTTTCATTGTTATAAGTTACCCTTATCAACTGTTGTTGCAAAATAAATCCAATACTTAAACTACGCCCATTTAACTTATGTGAACTTAAATCATTTGTCAGCAAATATCAAAAATGTGGGTGTTGCAGTAACAATAAAATAATGTATGCCGGTGTCAAAAAGCTTCTTTATAACTGACTGACTATAACTGACCCTATACGACTCACAAGATGAATGATTTACCTGAAGATGTTTGTGTAATGAATGCAAACGCCTTGCCAGTTTACACTGACAGAATTCCCTACCTGAGGCTGGTCTGATTAGCAGCACCAATGAATAATTCATTCAAAATCTCGACTTTTCACATCACAGCTACTTAGTTATAGTGCCGCCTGTCAGGTTTTTTTTCTTCTGATATTATTAAGGGATGTTGGGTACCAGATCTTGGACCCAGGTGGGCTCCCTGAGATTACCTCCAGCCTGACCTCCATACAGGCCCATGCAAGGTGTGTTCCGTCTTGATTAAGATGGAAAAGGCCTGCAGCCCCAGAGAGACTTAAAGCAGCCCCAAGCACTCTATCTGGCCAAGAAGGAACAGACAACACAACTTCTCCTATTTTATGTAAACATATATATCCTTAGGGTTTCTATTACAAGCCAACACTCGGGGGCTGAAATATTTTTAAATGTTTTCCTTCTCGAGCGCGCGCGTACAGACGAGTGCGCGAAAACGCACGCATTCGCAGTGTTTACTCTGGGCTTTTTTCTTCTTCAGCTGGCCGATGAAACCGAAGTGGGGGAAGTTAGACGGGGCGGGGGTAGGGTCAGCGCGCACCTCTTTCGGGATGGGGTGAGGCAGGTGTTGGGGAGGGGGTGACGGTGGCGTGTGCGCTGGGGCAGCAGAAGGTGGTAGTGGGGATGGGGGGCAGGACAGAAGGGCAGCGGCACACACAGATGGGTGGACGGGGAGACGAGAGGAGCGGCAGATGCCTGGACTGACCCAGATTGCCGGGCCGCTTTGAGCCGCGCACCGGCAGACAAAGGCAGGGGAGGATCCCAACCTTAAGTACACTTGCCGGTGCCTTAAAGCCGGAGGTCAGACCGTCCGGCTACCCGACAAAAAATGTTCTTTGCTGTTTTTTCGAAGACCCAGTAAAAGGTGCACATCCAATGAAAAACAGAGGCCGGTGGATACAGCTGGGTCGGGAGAGGAGGCGAACGAGGCCAACCAGCAGAGCCGCGTAAACTTTTTCTGTGCTGCGTGCTGCTGCTTTCCCCTGCCTCCACACACACCGTCACCAGGCAACATGAGAGGGTAAGCTATAAAAAGAGGTGGTTGCCCTTGGCAGCTGCTCAGTAAAACAGACAGGATGGAGAGGCAATAGCATAACAAAAGGTAGGGATGTTCTCTCTAATGGGGCATCTGCTGGCCTCTCTTTCTCTGGCCTTGCGGAAGCTTTCAGGCCACCACTGGTTGCTTCCCGGCTGTTCCCGTCCTCCCATTGGCCAGGCCAGGACACCAGATTCTCTCTTTTCCTAGATAATCACGTTAAAGGTCCCCTTTGGTTGTTCTCAGAAAAAAGGACAATACTTCACCTGATAGTTACGGCTTGAAATTTAATGGGAGCTTAAAGTTAATTTTTGAAATTCTGGGGGTGGGGAAAAAAGATTGTTGGAAAATGAAACTCAGGGTTAGTATTTGGCTCAACAGACATGGCTGGTCAGACTAGTTTGGTCTGTACCAAACACACATCAGGTAGGCCGTCATGACAACTGTGATTGATTAATAGCATTTTCCATTTTCTTTAAGCAAAAGGCTCTGGATGCCCTATAACATTTCTCGAATTTTCAGTGACCTGGGCTATGCACTTTCTTAAATGTCCAAATCAATGTCTCTGATAGAAAAGTGTTTGTCTTGACCTCCAGGACACAGTGAATTATTTCAGAACTTTGAGCAAACTTAAATAGCCATAAATTATTATTTTAGCAAGTCGAGGCTTATGATATGATCATATTCTTTAGAAGTGTTGCTAAAATAAAGTTGTTGTGTGTTTATGTGCATGCACATCTGTGTATATTTATTTGCATGCGCTTGTCTGTGTGCATGTACATGTGTGGGCGTGTATATGTCTGCACACGTTCAAATGTGTGCGTATTACTAATTGAAGGCAAATTGCTTGGTAGCTTTGACAATGCAGATGTTAGAAGGCAAGGGGGTGGGGGAATGTGCTGCTTTGTACAACCACAATAAATTAATTTAATAAGCATTTTACATCTCTTCTTGATTAAAAATAATTACGTGGCATTTCGAAGGTGCAGGTGTGTTTTCTCTGAACCAAACATGACAATGAACAATGCATTGCAACATATTGCAACCAAACAAAACAAGTGATATCTACTGTAAATATCGAAACATATATATAGAGTTGCCCAAAAACAATATAATAAACAATATAACAATGCCTTCCGTGGTATATTATTACAAGTGCATTTTCAGTGTATTGTATGCAAAGGTTTTCCCATATAAACAGCACTGGGCTTCAGAACGGCACAATCTACTTGTTGATTAATAATACGCTGCTGCAGATTCTTTGTCTTTTATATCAGCCATACCGTGGTTAACCTCAATTACGCTTATTACAAGGTGTGGGAGATGTGACCAGGGGATTCAGGGCAATCAGATATTAATAATGCAACATCAGATCGGATGAGCCATCTATTATCGAAGGAGAACTCGGGTTAGAAAAAAAAAGGCAAAAGAAGAACAGGCTGTGTTTTACAATCTCAAAGGCACCGTGACCTCCACGCCACAGGGGCAAGCTTTGATTCTGACTAGGCATACCAATATTAATTCCCCCACCTGTCATGTGTTTTAGTTAGCAAACATCGGGTGAAAGAGCTGCACCCTCACCGTAATTACCTCAAGGAAGGTGGCAGACCACTTTTTTTTTCTTCATATTTTTTATTATTAATAAAATTATTAAAACTCTGGAACATAAAAAATTACTGCACGCGGTAAAAAAAGGCTAGCCTATAGAGTACTCAAGAGAGTACGTCAGACGTGGGCGAAGTCTGGTTTCGGAAGTAAATTCCCTATGACAGATAGAACGGGCTTCAGAGACTATCGACTATTCCTTGAAAACTGATTTATAGAATGAGCTGAAACGTTCCTGGATTAGCCTGTGTGGTATAAGGATATAGAGCATATATCGCATGTTCCCATTTTTATTATTTTAAGTAATGGATTAATGATTGTAGTGTAGCGGGTGCAGCTTGGCTAGTTCGCTAGTAAGCACAGTGAGGTGCGGTAAAGCAAAGGCCTCGTAGCAGGTTACTGTGACAACACTCTTTGGCCACACAACCCTCAGGTTAAAAAATAACAACGTTCGCTTTGGAATATTTGGACGAGTGAGAGGAGCGGGGTTCAAATCTCACCTTGGGCTTCTGAGTAAGCTTCTCTCTTTCCACACACATTACAGTAGTTTGACTTGTAGTCCACTTTAATGGACTACATATCCAGAACTGCAACGCACAGGTGGTTCTCCACCAATAAGATATAATCTCGTCTGTCTGGACATTTTTGGCAGAATTGAGCAAAATTGAGAAGCCCGCCCGACCAGGTCAGAAACTACGTTTCGGTTAATCACATGAAGCAATTCTAGCTTTTAGTCCTTCAAGCTAGCTAGCTAACGCTAGAAAAAAGTGTTTAAAAACGGAGCTGTGTGCTACTGCTGGCTAACGTTATATGACAACGTTTGGAGACGTTGCTCGTCCGGAAGGAATTATGGGATATTGAGTTTTTAAACAGTGCCAGCGCTGGTATATTTACTAAAAACACAAAAATGTAAAATATACCCGAAGCTGGTCTAGAAAAATTACATTAAAAATGACGGATGTTATATTGAACAATCCAGGAAATTGATGGTAAGACATAATCAATAGAAATGGTTTAAAAGTAAGTTTTAGTTAATTTCTACGCTCTAAATGAATGGGGGATTTACTTCTGAAACCAGTGTGACGTAGTCACTTGAGTACTCTATATGTGGCAAGGCTGTTGCCTGTGGATTCCAAAATTAGTTTTTGAGTTATCATTTAATAAATTCACAGATAACTCTGATTTTTATTATGACAAGGTGCTCAAGTTAACGAGGAGCTGATGAACAAACACAACATCACTAACTAGGATGTCACTGTTACGATCGGTGGACAGGGACCCAAAAGCAGGCAGGGGTAAAGAAAACCGAAGTTTAATAATAACAAAAGTACAGTTCCAAAACCAAAGAGACGTCAAAAACAGGCAGGGGTCAGTAACGGGAAGGCACGGCAGAGGTACGAAAACAAAATCCAGAATCAGGGTCGCGAGAACACGGACTGAGGTCAAAACCAGGATGGCAATCAGATTAGAAAAACAAAACAAACAACAGAAACACAGACTCGGAAAACAACTCAAACAAGAAATACTGGGAAAACAGATATGCTCACTCGGGGGGAAAAACAGGCAACAGACTAACGCGTAAAAATTTAGTAAGACGAACTCGCAACGAGGGACTAAGACAGCAGGTATACATGCAGGTGTAGACAGGTGCAAACACTTAGCTTGAGAATAGCAGGAAATGGAAAACAGCTTGAGAGAACTGAGACACGTAACAAGGCGATTAGTAATTCGTTATTAGTTATCCTATCCTATCCCTGACGTTAGTAGTTAGTTAACAAGACAATGACTGGATACGTAAGGAAACATTAAACAGCTGTGGAAACGTGATGAGATAACTATATTGTTAGATTGTGTTAGTAATAATTCTATTAAACCCTGACGTTAGTAGATTAGTTAACCACACCCGTGTTTAGCCAGTTAGTAATCATGCAGGTCCTATATAAGAATTAGTAGTGCAGGGTTATACGAACGAAGCGTACAGGAACAAAAGTAAAACTCTGAGAGGAAGCGAGAGAGACAGCACAGAACGCAAGGCTGCGGAAAACATGGAAAAATGTATGCTTCAGAAACAATACTAAACATGACAGAATTACAAAACAGACTCAGAACATAACAGTCACTGCTTCACGTCAGCGAAAACTACCGGCAAAATTGACTAATTCTGTAATTGCAACACAGCCTACTTTAGTGTGTTCCTTTCTCAAAGATTTTTTTCCTTTCGCAAAATTTGGGCCGAAAAGAATAGCTAAAGGCCCCCTGCGAGCCGTATGGGAGTATATCAATGCCTGATGCTGAATTCACCGTTTTCATTGAGCAGTTGAACAAAAAAATTTAATCGGGAACCTGTTCTGTTCTTCCATGATGGATGTAGCTTACTGGACAGTTGCCCTCAAGACGTTTTCCCTAGTTTAAATTCACTATTAAGAGTCATTGCCTCACTCCCAATGACATCTTGCAGTGTGGAAAGACTGTTTTCTACCACAAACAGAATTAAAACTCGTCTCCGGTCATCAATGAATAGTGCGGCTGAACAACTTGACTTGGCACCTCCTCTGCAACAAGCCAGCAAAGGTAGAATTATAGCGAAGCTACATTTTTCATGCCCGCCGTGGCAATGTTACTATAATGTGGTCACTAAAGGTGCTGTCTTGTAAGTTAACAGGTTGTTAATATCAGTTATCACTTGTAGAGGTGTCGTAAGTAAAGAAATAAATAAATCAAGTTTTACAAAAATTGTTGGCCTTAAAATGGTATAGCTGATGTGTTTCCGCCTGTGCCAGGGCTTGCTATTGATGCTTGATGGTATGGGGTTTTAAGTGTGATTGTTTTGTTTTTCTCTCGACTTTGTTACTTGGCCTACATATCAGCCATCCGATTTAAATTCAGTTATTTTTTCTTAATTCGGGATAATAAGCTGTGCCTGTCACCAGCGGACGCACGCTAATGGGAGGGGTGTTGCATTGTTGGTTTTGGTTTATGTTAAGCCTGTGTTCTCCTTGTTGTGTACTTAGTCTTTCTGTAGCTAATATTGATTTTAAAAATGGAGAAAAATGTATTCAGGTAATTTGTCGTTGCCGTTCGAAATACAGTAATGTCATAGGATAGCTCCAAGGAGTGCTGGAGCGGGGCATAGACCGTGTGAGAAAATGCAACATTATTTTGAAAAAAACCTACCTAGTCGGCCTACCCACTTTTTCACTGGCCTACCCAAAATAAGTTTTCTGGCTACGCCACTGGTGTGTCCATACACATTGTCAAGGTACACATAGCATTAGCACGCAGGTGCGCATAACAGGTCCAGCTGCGTTTGTGCTAGTTCATTGGCATTGTCATTAGGCTCCTGGCATTGACAGGATGAACTGTTTGATTACCTTTGTAAACAGGGCTGGCTTGGCACACTCCCCAGGGATGCACTGCTGCTGGGGAAGTCCTTCACTCCAAGGCCCTGGTCTGAGCAAAAGAGCAGGCCTTCCAGGATCTAGCTCTGCTGGCAGATCCAACACCGCAAATCTTCTTTTCACTGCATTTGTATGCAAACAAGCAAACCAGCATACAAGTCAGTAGGTTAGACTGAAAAGCTTTAAAAACTGAAGTGGCACCTCTTTGGCCAAAGTGTTTGATGTATTGGAGCCTTTGTGTTTGATGTAGCCTATTTGAGCCTTTAGTGGTGGCTTGTATTCCTGACTAAATATTGGTACTAAATTTGTAAATGAACAAAAGGGTAGTTGGGCTTGTTAAAATAGGCAACTTTAGTGTGGCACAGTCCCTTTTATATCTGTTACCCTCTCTGCTTTCTACTTGTCTGAATAAAGCAAGCCATATTCAAGGAGGGCACACTGCTGTTCCTTTAATAAAAAAGAGACAGATGCATCCTATTGACTCATTATGCACTATATTAAGAGTTTTGTTGCTTCTTTCAATACAAAGCACAACATCTACCTTTTATTAGTTTATTGTCTTAAGGAATGTAATTGTTTTACATGCCAGACAAGAGATATGATATGCTGGTTAAATATACGCTTCAAACATGGTCACATTTAACATGGTATCTTCCCTATTAAAGTGTTTTATATACTTATATATAAATATATGCTTTATTTTTTTGAAGAGTATATTTCAAAAGGTAGCTGAAGCTGTCAAGAACAAGTCTTTTAATAGCTGAGGTCAATTAAGGAGCGATCATCATTAATCATTTAACCTCTGTGACACAAAGAGGATTGTGAGAATGGATAGCCTAGAGGAGTGAGGTCTGTGTGACCTAAACATGTCCTCATCATGTTACTACCAACCAAAGAGACATTTGTGACACCGGGCAAATTAATCAAAACTTTCCAGATAATTGAGCGCTATAATCGCTGGCATTCAAGACACAAAGGGTCTGCTTTGAAAATGTGGCCAGCCAACATCAGGGATGGCTGACAGCAATTGTAGGTATTTTGGCCACATGCATGCACAGTGCTCACAAGTTGTCAAATCACAACAATGAGAGACAAAATTACTTTTATCTCACATAGTGAATGCAGTCCAACACAGGTGAATGTGTGCAGTTCTGTGAAATCAACCTCAATGCTTGAGATTCTTAAATGACACCTTTTTTTTTACAAGAATCTATTAACTTTCAGAGGGATGGATTTTTTTTTACCAGGTGTAACTTTATCACTTACTCAAACTGTTTTCCTAGTGTCCTTCACTTTGGCTGGGGCACGAAAGTGAGCTCTCCTCACACAATATCTCTGTTTGCTCTTGTCTGACCTCATGGTGAACTGCTGCTAAGTGAAAGGCACTTTCAGCCAAGGAGTCAAATGGCAGTATCCATATGCCTTTCAACCGATACAAAGGTAGACAAAAAAGGGGTGTGCATGGCAGGGTGAAAAGGAAAGTGTTGCGTCTCTTTGTGCGGGACGGGGACGGAGGACGGGGGTGGGGGGCAGTGTTGGCTGGACGTGCTGCAGGACAGGGGGTTTCGGTTGCTGTACCAAGGAGATGGGAGTCTTTCATGGCTGAGCGCAGTGAGCTAATAGCCTTCTTCTCAAGCGGAGGTTCTCAGGTTCCGTCTGTAATCGGGCAGCTTTCGGGCCTCTTTTTGGCGACTGTGTTTTTGAACATTTCCCATTCGACCTATTTCTGCAGGTACGTCAAGTGAGAACTCAATGTGCATTTGCAACGGCAACCTGGGGAGTCAAAATGGGAAGTGTAGCAGATGCGGAGGGGCGAATCGGTGGTCAGATGTTGACAGATAAAAATGCATAAATTGACTAGCATACTGAATTTAACATTCCTACCCATTTAGAAAATGCCACAGGACCTCGTCGCAATTATTTTACGTTGCGCATAAGCAAAGCCAGCTACAAAAACCCCCAACTGCACTAGCAGGTGTCATCCCTGGTCCCATCTGCACTACCATCATAGCTAGAGAGTGCCTTGTATTCACAAATCAGCCAGGTAACATGAGCCTAAAAAATAATAAGTAACTAAACTATAAAGTATCCCCGTTTTGAATAAAGGTTTATTTGTGATTTTATTCTGTGATTGTAAAAGGGTGTTAATAATACATATTCTTTCATTTGCGCTAAAGAATATGTGAGAAAAGCACAAGTATGTCGTCTAAGTTAATTTGATGTAATACCAATATTTGTCAATACTAACCGCACAATAAAACACAGATCAAACTGTCCATTTCTTGCAGTAACAAAGAAACGAAAACATGCCCCCAAAAAAATAACACCACTATGTTCCATTACATTCTGACCTGAGCATAAACAACACCTTCGTTCTCGTACGCATGGCTTTTAACAATGTGTAATAACGTTATACACCAGGTAAAACTTTGAACAGTTTGGAAAAACTGAAGTGTTGTCATTTGGAAGAGATACACCAAAAAAAAAATGCACTGTGTATAAAGATAATTCTATTACAACAGAAGCATCTATTCATTCATCTTTCAACTTTGAAGAACCAGTCAGCTATAACTGGGTAAATGCTTCCAGAAATTCAACATTTCCTTGGAATCTAAGAAGGGTCTTACGACCACTCATTCTTTCATGTTTGATTCTGATTGTCAAGATTATATGATAAACAGAACGAGGGGAAGCAATGTATACCACAGTTTCACAACTACAGGATCCAGATGCTGTAAGAAATGAGTTTCTCTCTAGTTCAGAGGGCCAAACAGATCTGCAATTTCTCTTCAAACTTCTAGGATTGCCAGGATAGTACACTGATTCAAATGAATTTTGTTTTTAACCCCTCAAACCCCCTGAAATGTACACCCCCTTTTATGACAGACACTTAACAGATGCTGCAGAGTTGCTTTGCATGAAAACTATTTGCACCAAAGTAAAATGACTTCCCAAAAAGAATGTTGGTAAAACTAACACGTGCCCTCAGTTGTAACTACAAACATACAAACTCTTAATATGATTTAAACGTATTAACAAACAGGACAGTGCAAGGCTGAACTGTTCAAAAAGAACAAAGCTTTTGAATATGTCACGAGGGACTGCTATTTCTTCTGCATCTGTGTCTGTTTTGTGTTCTTCTATTAGTAACATTTGCAAACATCTTGACTTGTTTATGTTGATAGATTACAACGTGGAAAGGCTTAGCGTTGAAAAAACTAAACACCAATTAGAGAAAACTCATGTAAAAATGTCAGCAAAAACACAGAGGACTTAATCGTTGTAGCTGAAAATTTTAATCTTGTAAAGCAAATTTGAAAACAAACAATTCCGAACATTCTGCATTTTCCTCACCAATTGGGGTTCAATTAGACGTCAATTGAATTGGAATTGCAATCGGACGTTAAATAAGCCAAATAAGGCATCTTTAGACTATGAGAAAGATCTGACAAGGGATCTAGATTTGGCAAAAGGCGCATTTCACAAATCATTGATTTATAGTCTAAAGATAAACTGCTCTGGTCAGCTGCCCATTGGAGAGATTTTCAGCCCACGTTCTGAAGTAGCATATGAGAGATATGAGAGATCATAACACCTCGGCGGATGGTCTCTGGCGATAGTGTAAAGAGAGATATCTCTTGATATCAGACTTCTAAACTCATGACACATATTTACATCCAGCCTATAGGTTACAAGATCTTGGGGGTGTTTCTAATAACATTGCTAACATGCCTTAATTTTCATCTGCGAATAAACATATATTTTTACAACAGAATTGTCTATCTTCATTTTATCTTTTATCTATGTTCTCCATTTATTTCGGGAATATTGAGATTATAAAGATACATTTATCATGAGAAGTTTGTTTGCTCGCCTTGAGTGTAATAAAATATGGAGGTAATGGTGGGATTTACCTCTATATAGCCTACTGTACTTAGAAATTATTTTATTGATTTTACTGAACTTAGCTAGCTACATTCTACAATTTTCAGAGAAGAAAAATAATGCTTCAGTGGTTCTGTGATGCGCTTTGTCATCAAATTGAAAACAATTCCCTCCCAGAGTTTACTTATATTTATTTATTCTACTGTTTTCGTATAAGATATATTTGCAAGTATTCCCGCCAGACCTGCTATGCTTTGCTTTCTCAGAAGACCACTTGACATTCCTGTTTAATCCTCTGTAATCATTAAAATAAAATAATTTTAATGCATATACTTTAGAAAATTGATGTTAGCTAGGTTAATGTGCTTTCTTTTCATTATGAAATAAATGAAAAACAGAAGCAGCCAATGTATGCCCATCTGTAAGCAAGGCCTGTGGGAAGCAGGGAAGTGTGATAGATTTGTGATCGTGTGATGCGAGAAGATGACACATACATGCCAGCATGCAGATGCCCACACATCTATCCTTGAGCTGGCATTGCCTCTACAGTGACTGCACCCCATGTAATAAAAGCAAACACACCCAAGGCTGGTACTGTTCCCATTATCATCTACTCAGATCAGAGATAAAAAGGGAAAGAAGGGCACATGTTTAAAAAGCCTTGCACGGCATATGGTAGGCACCTATTTATAATAAGTACTGGCATGGAATGGATAGACAAAGCCATTCAGAAGCGGGCACTCCCCAACCACAACATAATAGATCTACTGTATCTGTATAATGCAGCCATAGTGCTATTGTGCTGACTTGGAATGGGGGAGTCATTAAAGCTCATTTACCAGTGAGGAGCCATGTCATTTGTCTATATTCTTCACGAACTGACCAATTAAATTACCATAATATTTTAGACAATGATTTGTACAAGATAGCTAAGCCACCACATAAAGCATGTTTTGAGTTCATGTTAGGTAATGTAAGCAGGTTTCCCACGTAACTTTACCTGGAAAAACCCACAGGAATCTGTGATGCAAGACCCCCAAAATTGGGGGATGTCTGAGAATGCTGTTTGATGGAGTGGCCCTTTGGCCAACGCAGCCTGTTTGCTGATCTCTCCCCTGAAGCATTCCCCTCCAAGGTCTTTTTGAAGCTCAAGTATCCAGAGCTTTTTGTTTTTGGCTGTCAATGAAGCAATAAAAGGGGCTCTCGGAATACGGAGCATTTCCATCTGAATTCCGGAAGGGCAGCAATAAAGTCCAACAGTTAGTTTTCATTATTCATAATAGAATAAAACAGGTACCAGTTATGGGTAGGGTTTCATAAAACTGGACCAATTAACATTCTATGCGTCTTATTAAAGAATACCCATAAAAACACGTTAGAAATTGGTACAGGATGCCACTTGGCCTACCTCTCCACCACAGTGGGCATTGGGTTGCACAATACATCTATGGTAGCTATTCGTGTGAATATTATCCTCTCAGCTGGCGTGTACTGGAAGTCACTAAAAGCCAAGGAGAAAGCAGCCAGATTTCAAAGGTGCCAACCTTGCTGTGATGCATATATAAAGAAAACAACCCCATGCTTTTAAAAGCCATGTCAGAAAGAACAAGTTTTGAATCTTGACCAAATATATGTAATTTCCTCTCTACCTGTTCAACCATCCCTCCCTGAAGGAGGAAGTAGGGTGGCTGCCAAATTTTTATAAATCCCTCCTAGCAGAAAGGATTTTCTTTATTAATACGGGGTCTGATGCCTTTAGCCTATGGTGAAGAGGAGATTCTGATGTACAGGAATGCACAGTGAACACCTTTTGCACCGACTCAGCCAGCTGAAACATAAGTGGCACCTATATACATAAACACACACACACACACACACACACACACACTGCAATTACAACAGCTATATATACAATGTAAACTGATGTAGTATTTAAGACTCAAATACCTTAACAAATCCTACATAATGTGTCATAACAGGAAACCAAGCCAACAAACAGACAAACAGGCTTGCAGGCTCCCTAAGGCTACTGTTCCCAGAACCCAGCTGCTCCTTGGTGAAGTGTCGGGCATGGAGTTCCTGGTGAGTTTGGTATGAGGGGGACATTCCAGCGTTCCAGCCCGGCTGCTGGGTGATTGCTGGTTCCCCCTTCCCTCCAAGGCAATGTACTCCTCTTGCCAGCAGGGTGCCCAGTGACTGGCAAATCTCATTAATCCAAAGGAGAGATAAATGGAGGGAGGGAGAGGGTTGAAGAGGGAGCAAGAGGGGGAGGGAGAGAGAAGAAGGAGAATGGGAAGGAAAGAGAGAGCCAGAGAGAGGGATAGAGACAGAGAAAGGAGATGAGTTGTTAAATCTGTTCTGTTGAGGACAGAGCACTAATCTTTAACATGCTGGGTAGGGAATCTGTAAGTGTTAAGATTTTTTTGACTTTCCAACACACTGATTTAAGGAAGCTCCCAATTTTAATGTCAGGCAACAAGTCCAACACCCAAGAATGAATTTAGAAAATAGCCATTTAGATTTTAAACAATTCCACAGTAACAGCGAAGAGGCAACTACACTCCACTAATATTTGTAAATGTTCCACTCTTTTGGGTAGGTTTATCTGCCTCAAGCAAGGCCTTCACTCAATAATCCTCGCAATTCTTAACAAAATGAAACAAACCTGGCTAAAATGTCAAACTATAATGGAAATAGGACAGAACACAGCATTCAGCTGGTGTCAATAAAAGAGCTGATTTACAGACATGTAAATTTAATGATTCACCGGCCTAAAAACCAACACCATCCATTTACTGCGGCCCAGCCACATAAAATGGCCTAAGTGTTTATGCTTTACAGCCAGTGGCGTGTATCTGTTCTCAGTCACAGTGGGTTCTGCATGACATGTTTGCCTGTAGGATTCTGCATGGGGTAAAGAAACCGCCATTATCAACTTTTGGGGGGGTAGGGGGCTGAAGGGGGGGTGTTCATGAGGAAGTGTGCATATAGGGTGGGGCATAGAGGTGGGGAGGGTAAATTAGGCTCAGTTTCAATGACATCGATGGATCAGTGGTGTTTTATGTTTGGCCCGCATTGGAAATGCGGAACAGATGAGCCCGCAACGAGTAACTACCCTGTAATTAAATGTGCCTGCTGCCTTTTTAGAACTAAATGAGATCGCAGATCATTTTTGTTCATATGTGCATCAGAACAAAATTACACGGGAGCAGAAGACAAACTATTAGCGAGGATAATTTCTCAAATATGGCAGAGGGTTCTCGAGAGGTCGATTGCTTGCAGA
This sequence comes from Ilyophis sp. 1 JC-2022, assembly GCA_022702515.1. NCBI lineage: Eukaryota > Metazoa > Chordata > Actinopteri > Anguilliformes > Synaphobranchidae > Ilyophis > Ilyophis sp. 1 JC-2022. The sequence continues at coordinate 109,182,893 of CM040406.1, forward strand.
TCTCGTTTTCGTTCCTCCCTTAAAGAGCGCCGACCCAGAGTTGCAGAAGGGAGCTGCTGAAGACTGCGGCTGTGTTTTTTTTTGTTGCTCTCGATCGTACCCAGGGCCTGTGCTAAACCATCATGTGGTGTCATGCTGAGGGGAACTGGGTCAAATGGCAGGTTTTTTTGTGGGAACCGCTGTCCTAACTGCCTGCTCGCAGAGCCAGCCGTGTGGAGTCTGGCACTCTACCCCCCCTCTCTGAACGGCACATGTAAGTGGGAGTAGGGCTTAAGGGGCAGCGCAGAGAAAAAGCAGAAGTAATGCACCTCCTCTCCAAGCGTGTGACTGGATAAATAAACAGTGTTGCATTAAAAGCTCCGGATTTTTCCGTCTCGTCTTTGAACATGTGCATTAGGCTGTACAAACATACATTTGTAAATCGGTGTTAGTGATGCTGCACACGCCAGCTCGCAGGTGGTCATCCTCTGTCTTCTGAGCAACGTTTTACACGTGAGAAACTAAACACTTAAAGAAACTCCAAGCACAATAATGCTAATCACTGACCCTGCTATATCCAGGTCATTCTGAACCTTCGCTATCTGCTATGTGGCAGTTAAACCTAACTTTCAGTAAGTTTAACATTATGAGATAAGTCCAGGATTCATAACATGGATTGTGATCAAGAGTGATTTAATTGTCTTACATACAGTCCATTTATCTTGAAGGAAAAAACAGGAATGTCCTATCCAGAAATTGAACCAGCAAACCTTCCAGCTAGAATTTATCAGTACCTTGACTAATGCATTATATTAACCTCTTTTTCTTTCTGTTAAAGAAAGCAATAATGCAACTCTCGTAAACACTGTAGAGTGTTGACCTGCTGCAGGCCATACTACATGCAGCATTAGGACACATCTTAATGCTGGCCCACTCCAAGCTGCAGTAACATTAGGACACATCTTAATGCTGGCCCACTCCAAGCTGCAGTAACATTAGGACACATCTTAATGCTGGCCCACTCCAAGCTGCAGTAACGTCATTTTTTCATTTGAATTTACTGGAATATATCAGCGACTGCCTTGGAAGTTTTGGCTTGATGGCATGGTGATTTAGGGGTCCAATTGTCAGGTAACGCATGAACTGCTGACCACATAATTAGCCCTGAATGTTGAAAAAGAGACACATTGTAGTGTGTACATGTTTTTATGCTCTGTGTAATCATGTTTACCCAGTTATAGCTTCTCCACATTTGACTCATATTATTTTTGCCTGAGGCAGCCAACAGGGGTTCCTATACTTAGTTTCCTGTAAAAGTTACAGTCCACAACCTAATTAAAAGTTACAGTCCACAACCTAATTAATCCAAAGGTATACCCAAGATCCCAATAAAATCATACAAGACCATACCAATTTCCTGACAGCTCACTTGCTACATGTGTTTTGTGTTCCTTGCATGAGAGTTTCCTTCCAACTGGAAAGATTTAGCATTAATTTTCTTTTTTTCCCCCGTTTTATATTTGGAAAGATGTAGACTTCATAACTTGATACTGATGGTTACATTTGCTGTCCATTGCACCAAAATAAAACAAGAGGATTCCCTGGGAAGGGGTGATCAGTGTGTTTCTGATGGTTTTGAAGTTCAGCAACATCTGGCTCATTTCTGATTTAAAATATAGCCTTTTATTGCAGGGTAATGCAGTCGTATGGCAGGAAACCGCATGCATTTGACTTCCTATATGCATGTATATCGAATTTCAATACTTTCAACACTTTAATATGCTCTTAACTAAAAATAGGAAAACTGGATGTATGTATCTTATATGTGTTTTTCTGAGGCTAGTTTTAGTCTATCTTTCTCAATGCAGAATTCAACCAGTTCCTGAATAAGAATAGAAGCTGATGTTATAGAAATCACGCAATGTAAAGTTGCATACCACTAATGACTCATTTTCATCTTACACAGGTTATATGAATTCATACATTTTGTGGATTCAAACACCCATTTTGTTATGCCACATGGTAGTTGTTGGGACAACTGTGAATTGCAATACCCTTATTTCGATGACTGTGTTTCTTGTCATCAACATGCATGAATGCTCAGTTTTGACCAACCAACAATGTTAAAACATCTACCCCATTGTGTTAAAGAGTAAGCACCAGATAATTTAAAACGCTGGAATTTCAAAAAATGTAAAAAAAAAAATGGTTCTGATATAAAATTACGTAATCATGATGTAGATGAATGTTATTATATTATTTGTTATATTAATGTTGGATATTGGTGTTTAAGAAGTGTTTCCAGTACCGTTTTTGCCCCACCCAACTTTTTTCATATTTCATAAAAGAATGTTTTTTGTCAAACCGTTGACATCATACGTGGTGCTGTCAAAAAAGTGACCGTTCTACTTCAGTTGCCTCCCAATACAACACGTGAACAGAAATGGACTAACAGTAAATCTAGACGACTACGAGCGAGAAAGTAAGAAAAAAAAGAAAGAAAATTCAGAGAAAAATGGAAAAGAGTTTAGAGTATGTGGATAGACTATGTACAATTGAAAGTAATAAGAATGCACAGCCCCACAAAAAAGGTGATGAATAGTGGCCCATTAAATCACACTGCACTGCACCCTGACGAAGGCATAGCCTACTGCTGAAACATGTTGGTGACTTAAAAATAAAAACTTTTTAATTGCATGGAGAGAAGTGTACGATTTTGCAGCAGTTTTTACATCGGGTACAATGCAAACTGAAAGCATTTAACTTGGAATATTACACAGTGAAGAAGATTGTAAATCCTGGGCTCCTGCATGCTAAAAAAAATCGGGAGACTGCATGCTATTTCAGTGATGTTTCGGTTTCCTTAATTGATTTAACATTAAGTGAACTAGCTAACTTTGCCTACATTATCTTAACATTAGCTTGCTATGCATCTCTTAGCTGGTTTGCTAACATTATCTCTAGGCTATCTAACATTAATATGTTTGGGCCACCAAAAATCCCATCTAGGCCACTAAATTTATTGGCCTGGTGGCCCGGGTGGACAATGGGAAAAAATCTTACTGTCTAACCCTGCCAATTCACTGAGACAGTTTCAACTTTTCTCACAGAAATAGTTAGGTAACACAGCTAGCTGACTAGCTAATGTTAGGTTAACATCATTATACCAGTCTGATTCTCCAGCACGATTCAATTGTCTGTTGGAGAATGTTCTGCATCCTGGCTTGGTGTGGAATCAGGTTCAAACTGAAATGGCTCAGAATTGTCAGTGTCTGCCATTTTTGTTTACCGATAAGTGCTAACCAGCTCGCCCACCCCAAAGATCCCACAGTTGCCCCTGCAGCTCGAGACCCAGTCCCAGTGAAGCTCTGCGTAAATACATACTGGAACACCTCTACTACCATCGATGTACATTCAATTTCACATATAAAAGTAGAAAGGGGTCCAGGGCATTGCAAATATAGCATTTAGAATGATAGAAATGTATAATTTACATTTACAGACTAATATTGTACATTGTACAGTAAGTTCAGTAGGCAACTATTTAGACATCCCCCACAAGTGACGTTATAATTCTATGATTCTACACCTCCAGCGGATTTATCAACGGTAAAAGTTGACCATTTTCTGGTTCTTACTCTTTAAACGGCAGTACATGCTAATGCATCACGGTTTATGATGTGTTCTGTCCCAATCTGAAACCTATCATACAACACTAACACTCACATCCCTCTCCCACCAGCCCCCTGCAAAAAGACTGGCTCCATATCCAGCAACTTGGCTCCTACCTTGAGTACCACGAGTCACACATTTCACACATGCGCACACACGCACACACACACGCACACACTCACAAACAGCTGTCTACAGAGGCCTGCTGGTCTTTGTCTTAAGATAACCTTGCATCGCCTTGGTGACTTCAGGACTCACAAGGCCATGGATCCCCAGCAGGAGATCAAAGCCTCTGAGATATGATGGTTCAGAGGGACATCAATAGGCAAGGTCAGTAGCTTCACACCATCACACCAATTGACATGAAGTCCAGCGAATATGAGGCACAGACTCATATGAGCATAGGCCTGCACTGGCACCCTACACAGGGAGGGAGGGGAGGAGAAAGGGAGGGAGAGCGAGGACCAGCATAAAAGGTTGATGTTTACGGGCAAACACGTTTTCGCAATCGACAGACAAAAATAGAAGCAATCTTTTTTATTAATGGATGCAAGTGTGCTGAAAAAACCTTTGAGTCTACACACACAGCCATGTGTTCTAGTCTGTGGTCTGAGTCAGATTTTTTTAAAATTCATACTTCTGCCAGATGGGATTGAAAGGTTGAATAATCATTTGATCATATAATCACCTGAGAATTTATCATCTGACAAGGTTATCTGAAAAAAAATATTTTTTTTTAATGAAGAATTTTTTTCTTTTAATATTTTCACCTAAATTAAAGATGATAAGCGACAAAGACATTTTATTATAAAATTTTTCTCATATTTTCCAGTGTTGCCAATAATTCTGGTGGGCACTGCATATGGTGAGAAGTGCTCCCTTTAAGGCCTTACATGCATGCTGGCAATTCTCTGTCCAGGTCACAGGCTGCATCTTCTTCCTCCGGGACTGGAGTTTCAATTGTTTTATCTGTGTAATTGTATAATTTGTGGTTTGATTCATGTTGCTTTGTGGATTGTGTCTTATGTTGTAATTTGACTGCTTGTCGCTTCTCTTATCAAGAGCTCCCTTAAAAAAAAATTGATATCTCAATGGGACTCACTTGGTTAACCTTTTCGCACGTAAATTCCAAAATATTTTCAACGGCCCCAAAGCGTGAGTTTTTTTTCTGTGTGCAACAGCTGTTCTAGAATTCGACTGTTACGTCACAGCACTAGCCTTTGTACGGTTGACAGTTAGCTAATATTAGCACACACACATACATATATATAGCCTACACTATACATATATATATATACACGTATAATATATATAATATAATACACATATATTACAACACTAGATCACTCTCAGTATGTGTGAGGCGATGAGGGACAGTCATCATCTGACTCCGTAGCTAACTGCACCGTCTTTCATTTGCATCAATAAAAATATCTGTCAGCTAATTGTTTGTGTGGTGAAAATGTTTTTATTTTTAATATTTTTCGCATGTTTTCAAATAGTTGTTACAAGTGGTGTATTCCGATTCTAGCAACCATTGCAATGGACACCCATGATGTTGGTAAAGTACATTTTTGAAGGTTGTACGTTACTGCTCACCATATGCTATGAGATGCTATTTATCTCTGATAAAGCTAATAACACGGGCGCAGCCATACAACGTAATCTCTGGTCCAACCAAAGATGATAACGTGACAAGATAACTCACTTCCAGGTTAACTTGTTTGAGAATTGATATGGTTACAGTTGGGAGCAAGTGGAGCATCTCTTCATCATGTATTATCTTTGGTTGAATGCGGAAAAACAAGATGGCAGCACCGCAAACCAATATTAGCCTACTGCCGGATTATTTTTGAAAATGCGTTTTTCGAGTATTTCGTCAATTATTTTGATCACGGATGAGTTTACCCGTGATGTAAAACATTGTAAAGTGTAATCGCTATAAAATTGTGTATATTATATTTTCTGTCAGCCCGTAGTTAGCTCATTTTGACAGCTTGGTTAGCACTGACGTTAGCAAACTGTAGCTAAATCAACGTTATAGGCTAGGGGGTATTTGCTGCTTACATTACTTCTGTGAAAGTGTGAACGTCTGCATAAACAAATAAATGTAAATGTTGTAAAGATGTTTATTTGGTACAATGTTTTTGTGGAACAGTGTGTTTAGTCTTAGGGTTAGCCCACAGGTTTATTGTTGCGTCATTCGTAAATAGACGATTTGTGAATGCGCATGTAAGTGAGATCGTCGGTATAATACAGCTAGCTACGTAGTAACCCATATGCATACACTGCAAATTAAACTAGATGACTATTTGGATAACAACTAACGTTGACATAGTAACATTTGCATTTCAGTACAACAATAAACGACTAGGTACTGCACTGGAATCATGTTTGCACTTTTACATTAGGATGCAATTGTTAGCTTGTGAGGTTAAAAACCACCAAACTGCTAAGATAGCTCAGTGTTGATGTAACGAAGATATTCGATGCACAGCAATGTGTCATTTATCGTTCATTTCAGCTTCTGAAATCGCAAGTTGATGGTTTATTTTCCATAATATACACACCTCTGTGACGTGTCTAAACCGTGTTTAGCCGGCAGTAAACCATTGTGACCGCATTCTCAACGGAGCGTTCCAGTGATACGTTCTAATCACATATTTGTGATGGTACGCGTTTGGGCCATGTCTGGAATTATCACATATTTGTGATGGTACGCACGAAAGGGTTAAATAAAGGAGAAATAAAAATTAATTAATTAACCCATGCCACTAAAGCCACGAGGCACCACCTCCAAGTTCTGGAAGTTGGCCTAGAAAGTAACAAACTATACATATATAAGTCATCCAAGTAGATTAAAAGGGAATTTTTACCTGCTCTTCCAGGCACTGCTGCACCAACCATTGGAAGGTCACAGGGGCATTTGTCAGCCCAAACGTTATACGGTTGAACTCAAACAGCCCTATGGGGGTGGCAAACACGGTCTTTTCTCAGTCGGCATCCACCTGCCAGTAGCCACTGGCCAGATCCAGGGTCGCGTACCATTCCACCCGGGTCAAGCTGGTGAGTGACTCCTCTATGTGGGACAGAGGGTATGCATCCTGGTGCGTAATGGTGTTCAGCCTTCGATAGTCCTCACAGAACCGCCAGGCCCTATTCTTCTTCTGCACCAGGATGACTGGTGCAGACAGAAGAATGGCAGTTTCTGCTATCACCCTGCTCTTTACCCCCTTCATCTGGGACCACAGCTCCAGGTACAAACAGGGTGGGAGAGGGCGACACTCTCATGCCTCTCGGGAGCATCTCTGGTGAGGATGTTGTGGAGAACGGTGTCAGTCTTCTCAAAGTCCTCCTGGGTTGCAAATACCCCAGCCCACTGATGGATCAGCTTCATGAACTGGCGATACTGCTCCAGATGCCCAAAAATGGGGGGGACTATGTACAAAAGGTTCTATCATTTATAAACGGTTCCTCCAATATGGATGAAAAAACCCTCAAATTTAAGCTGACAGTCTGCACTTCAACATTGCCATTGTATTATTTAAAACTCAAAGTTCTAGAGTACAGAACCAAAATAACAAGAAATGTGTCACTGTTCAATTAATTATGGTGCTCACTATATGACCATATGGTCGGTCCGTAAAGGACTAAACACAGTCCGTATAGGACTAAATGCAGCTGAAGATGATAATCTAATATGTTAAGTTACTGTACATATGATGATAATTCTCGAGCCATTTATGTTTTCTGTGGGCGCGCAGCAGTATGCACAGCAGTATGCAAAATTATTTTCTAAATAATGAAAATACACAAAGGAATAAATAAGTAAAATTGCAAAAAATGCTCGGCAGTAGGCAGGCTTTCATCAAATTAGAGAATATTATTGCGTGATTGACTAATACTGCTCTGGACCACTCTGATATAATTATGACCATCACTTGAATCGCTACTGTTGCTTAGTGCCTTTCACGTTTTGTTGAATAGGCCCATACTGCATAGACATGGTGCATGGTAAGGCTTTCACTCTGTGTTGAATAGGCCCATACTGCATAGACATGGTGCATGGTAAGGCTTTCACTCTGTGTTGAATAGGCCCATACTGCATAGACATGGTGCTTGGTAAGGCTTTCACTCTGTGTTGAATAGGCCCATACCGCATAGACATGGTGCATGGTAAGGCTTTCACTCTGTGTTGAATAGGCCCATACTGCATAGACATGGTGCATGGTATGGTGTGGTCTTTGCTCTATGTGCAACACAAATCATCCCCAAGAAAAGAGGCTGTGCGTATAATGCGACCACATTGCAATATAGTGGAAAGATACTGTCATACAAACATTCACTGTTCAATGTACTCCATTTTAAGCATTTTTAAACAAATGGCCAAGCCTTACATTCTGTGATTAATGCTGAACTACATATTTTATATTTATATATATACTACTCAAAATAATTTAAGGGTCAAAGGAAATTTTTTTATAATTTTTGTAAGTATGTCTTTTTAAGCCAGATAGGGTTCGAATATCCCCCTTTGGATTGTCATTTGGACTATAGACATCACGTTATTATGGAACAAGCATTCATTGCACTTATCTTTAGAAACTTTTTAAGTTAACCCAGATTTCCTTTTCATGGATTTGAAGCACGAACTTAGCAAGACTAAACTGACAAACTGCCTCGAAACACCCATTGTGACACCTCATGCACCATTTGCACGTGTTTAGCATGAGTGTCATTCTATGCATGCCAATTTTAGCAATAAAATGGCTGAGCATTTTCCATTCATCATCACATCATCATTTTGGGGGGTGCATGACTTTTTTTCATCAGGGTAATAAACTAGTGTCTAATCAAAAGTTTTTTTGTTTTGTGTTTTCTGTTCTTGAGCCATCAAATAATTATTTTGTCATTAGTCGTCACCATTTTAGCTCGTTAGCTTATATTTATATGCACAAATATTTTTGACCATTAACTTCTTTTGAGTAGTATATATATATATATATATATATCATTCAATTCATAAAAGATCTGAACTTAAAAGGCCATTTGTTTCCACGAGAAAATAATTCCTCTTTATGCCATTTACACCTGTCAGTCACACGGTACTTTTCTATGTTCTGAGTATGTAGTGCAATTGTTTAATTCTCTATTTTACTTCACATGTCACTTGAAGTTACTAAAACTTGAGGCCAAGTGCCCAGTGGCAGAACCCTTTTTATTTTAGTGTCTCACACACCCACCCACACACACACACACACACACACACACAGATTCCTTCCAGAACCCGGGAATGAAAATCCTTATTTTTACAGCCCTCCTACCACACATGCACACACCTACACACACACACAGACACACATGAACCCCAACACACACAAACATAGACTTATAACATAAAAATACAGATATATAAATGAATGTAAAGCACACACACACGTTCATTAACACGTACACAAATGCACATACACACACAAACGATCGTAACATGCACATACACACATTGACATTATCTGCTGATCTGTCTGAGATGGTCTGATGGAAGAGCTGTTCACTTTGGTCCATTACCAGCTGACAGGGAGAGACCTACAATGCTTTCATGTGTCCATCGGGGGGTACGACCCCGGACCATTCAGCAGCGATAGCATCTCCTGAGTTTCTTTTTTCTTTTCTTTCGACCAGGTAAGAAAGTCCACATCTGTCTGGAGTCTGCGGATCCGAGAAGCTGAAAACTTCACAGATCAGAGGTCCAACGTAAACCCACACACATATACGTATGGTACTATGGCACGCATGAAGGGCGGAGGGAGGGGGCTATTGAAAGCCCCACAATGCGAGGTTAAAGGTCAGATATTTCAGAAGCCTTTAATCATGAAGCGTTCTCCATTTTCTCCATTCATGTAGCCGTTCTCACCTCACACTGTAAGTCTAGACAAACACTGTACACTTCAGTTCTTTAATCTTCCACGTTCATTAGCATTGCAAATGAAAAAGAAATGCGAAGGAGTGACAATAACGGGAGGGTGGTGGGGGGATACTCGGATTACCAGCCAATAAATATCAGCGATACGTTTATTGGTTTTGAAGCCATTTGCCCTCGTTGAGAAACACAAAACCTGGAAATGTCTGCTGAAGTAGTGGGGTGGGCTCTTTTCTGGGTCACTGAAAACAGAGAGGAAATCCACTTTGACATTAACAGGCTGCTATAGGAAGTGTTGTTGGATTAAATTAAAGGGGGGTTCAGGGTTGGGGGATGGTGAGGGGTGGTGGGGGCTGGGAAAGTTTGGGGTGGGGGGGGGGGTTGGGTGAAGCTTTGGGGAGAGCTAGATAGTGCTTTTTCGTTGTGTCTGAGAGGGCAGTGAAATCCCTTCATTGACAGGAGTCCCTCAGAAAGGGAACAGCCTTGTGGGCGAGGCTGCGTTCTCCCTCTTTTGCAGCCTAATTATACCCCCACACAAGTGCGACATAAAGACGATGCCGAAGGTGAATCACTGGAGGCCTCAGGCCGAAGCTCACGGTTGTTTTTTTTTGTGGGAACGGCAGTGTAGCTTCCTCACTGTGAGGCCCTTTCAGGGCACCTGAAGCTTTCGGAAAGGTGTTAGTGAGCATTTGACAGCAGCACCAGAGTAAAAGTGTTCAGGTTGATGGGTGTATCCAGGTTCTGTGATGCTGTTTTGTAGGTACTGTACTTCGTACATACAACCAGGATTCTTTTTTTTCATTGAACCACTCCAGGTGCCTTTTACTGCATGAAAAGCTAACAAACACAGAGAGGCATTAAGTTTAAATTGGGCAGCGTCAAGGCAGTGGAGGAAAACATGTCACCCAATCTAATGAAGGGAAATACATATCTGAGCCCTGAGGGGGTTTGTCCATTCAGGCTTTTTGATGTCACCACTCAAAGCATACACCTCTCCTATGTTCCCGTGAGGTGTGCCTTTGTGATGTTCGTCACTTGCAGGCGTGGATCAAAGAGCCCGGTGCCGCAGACCGAAGGACAGAGAGCATCTCCGACGTCTTACGAAATGCCACAGTTAGCATTAAGCATTCCTCGCCGTGACACGCTGCACGCGCTCATGCCCGCGCATGCCCCCATTCCGTCCCCCGCCCTCCCCCCTCCCTCACCATGAAGAAGAGGCACTTTTGGAGGAGCCAGTGACACATTCAGCTCTGCAGGCGAGAATCCTCCCCCCTGTTCTCGGAGGTAAAGATAAACCGCGGCTCAAATTATAGGCCTGTCTGCTGTTACAGTGCTGTGAGAGAGGTGGGTAAGAGAAGGGCAAGCTCAGGTCATTCACAGTATTTACTTCTGAAGCTTCCAGCGCAGCGTGGAACATTCTGTCCCTCTCATCCTGGTAGATCCCTCTTTATCGTGTCGTTAGCTTAATTTTCTGTGGAAAATGTATCCTTCCCAATTTATCTGTTGCCCTAATCATTACAAATGAGTTATTAAGCCAATAACACAAGAACGGAAATACGTTGATTTTCCTATCGTTAGGCAGATAAGGCGCACAATGTCTGCCGCAATGTAAATTTCCACGTGCTAGCCCTTGCTAGGTATGCAGTACCAATGATGCTGACACATGAAACTGGTATTCCCATATTTAGGGTCCTCCTCATGTGCACCAAGAAGTCAGACCTTTGCTGGCTGCGAGGCAAGGGTTTTGATGTTCTTTCAAAGCTGATGGATCGGAGCGTAATTCTAACTTCAAAGGCTTCCAATATTATCTTAAAAACATGATTTGCTCTCTTGCTTTCCCTTTGAAAAATGTGCAGTGTTTTTCTGCGGGTATGTGTGTGCGATTGTGTGTCTGTGTGTGTGTGTGCACCCGGTATATTTATTGTAGACCTCCAGCATACCCAAAGCCTCACCAGAAAGCGTGGCTGCAGGAACTTCAGTGTCTCTGAGTCATATCCCATGCAATGTGCACGGGAGATCTCGGGTTTCCATAATCACGCTGAAAAATTGTCCAGGGGTCCCCGCAGTACGGCACAAAGGCAGGAATGTTTGGGAGGGAAGTTTAGAGGATATCTAAGAAAGAGCCCCCACACCACCCCCCGCCCCCCCACCCCCCCCCCAAAACACAAAGGTGAAGATTACAGTTGATAAAGAGACCCCAGAAAGGAAAGGAGTCGGGGTGGCTATTTCTCATAGCTGTCCCTCATCACGGCCGCTGACCCCCCAGGAAGCTTGGACAGCCGGGCAGGTTTCATAACTCTTCTATCGGGACTAATCTCCAGATAAGAGGAGGAGAAAGTGTAAACAGAGTACCATGCCCTGGAATCCATTCACAGGGCCTATTTCTCACAGTGAGAGGGACTTATTTACGGCTCGCCTTTCGCGGTTCAAGGCAGTGTGTTACGGCTTCGGTCGTGGGCACTTCCTCTTTCAGAAGCCCAGCATGACCTGGAGTTTAGCGTTTGATTGATCCAAAAAGGTTGGTTACATCCTGACTTGTAGCTGATTTCCTGTGCTTAAATACCACACTGGAGTATATCATGGGTCACTTGTCATGCTTGTGTATATTTCTAGAGATCAGGGCACGGGAGAGAGAAAAATGGCATGAGAAAAAAATACTCCTTACTATTGCAGCTCTGTAAAGATATATCTTGACCAGATTGAATGAATGCCGCTAGGGCAGTACAGCCAAAATTCAAATACTCTACCAAAAATAAAGTCTCTAATAATTCTGATAATCCAGATGTCTGGAAATGTATGAAAAACACGCTTCCTTTTCCAATAACTTTATTTTGTAAAAATGGTTATTAAGAGAGAAAAATGCTGTGGTCATCTGTCCTGTGGATTGCTTGCGTAGCTCTCTTGCTATAGTGTGCAGATTCATAACATCAAACAGCCAGCCGTCAAAGGGTCAAGAAAATTGAAAGGCGCTTTGCGGTGATTAACATTTTAACGTTTGTAATTTTTCAATGTTTGTGGTTAACTTGTCATGATAATGTGCTCTTCCTTTGGGCTGTGTGAGTCACAGTAGTATCCTTGGTAGAGTGAATCGTTTGAGCTATTAAACATTGACTGGGTGTGTAAGACACACCTTCTCTTTGTTGGCTCAATGTGCCCTCCCTGTATATTTCCTTTTCTCATTGTTGTTCTGAAAAAGATTTCTAGCTACTTCTTGTACTTTGCTTCTGTTATTATTTTGTTAATATTACAAAATACATTTTTTTAAATTAGTAATCAAACAAAGTATCTAAAGTAAAATTTATTTTTGAATCATAACCATAACAGCATAGAATTTAAGTGACTATATTTATATATCCCTGACCGGAAACCCGTCCCATAGCAAGATCACAGAACCTTCAGACAGGTCTCACTTTCTTATGTACAACATGCTCTTATGCCCGGTTACCTGGGGCAAACCTGGTAGAAATATAGAGCTATTACAATGGTTTTATTTGGAAGGCTTTTGGAAAAGGCCCCCATTACTCCACTTGTGTTTGTCCTTTATATCTCTCCTCTGTGTACCTTTTAACAGGGGTAGATTATAGTCCTTTTTGTGGCATTTCTTAGATATCGCAGGAATAGAGTAATCGCTCAGTCTTGAGAAGATCTCCCTTGTAATTATCTCTGGCCAATTTACAGAGCAAGTTTCATGGTTGTTTCTGCTCCTTTCATCTCCACTCACACCTTATTCTTGGCTCCAACGGTGCGAATTTGAGGCTACACTTACACAAAATGACATGCCATGGAAGTGAGGCTTTTACACGCCACATTTTTCGTAATACTGCAAGATTTTACCCTGTAACCGTCTTCAGAGGCATACGTGAGAGTAAGCCGACCCCACAGTTATCGCTGGTGATTCACTGCAGATAAGGTTCAAGCCTCTGGATGATTTAATTGTTGATGGCCAAATCAAAATTGTATATAATTCTTTACTTCTGTCTCACACAAGGTAAATACATTTTTCCATAATTAAAAAAGCTTCATGGAGCAATATGATGCTGAATTATTGATGTACGTTCAAGTCAGGTCTTGGTTAATGGCAGTAAACTTGGGAAAGACTGCTCCAGATCCCAGAGAAATTACAATTAAGCATTACTAGTTAATATGTACAGTATTCTGAAAGATGTTTGTTCATAATGTTGTTAAAAACAGATGTTTCGTTTGAAATTGTTAGTAATCCGCAGGACTTTTACCGGTGTCTAAAGACTTCTCTTTCGATAATTTACATTTGGTGAAGGTGCATACTAATGTACACAGTACACTGTTGTTTCCAATAAGGACGCTTTTTTGAATTACTGTAACTCACCATACAGCTACAGTGGCCACCACATTTATTCACACCCTTGATAAAGATGAACTGTCAGGGTGCAGTACGGACTCAAGTGCAGACAGGACTTGAAAAATAAACCGAAGTTTATTAGTGGCAAAAGCCACGAGCAGAAGGCAGAATCGAAGTCAGGAACAGGCAGTAGTCAAAACCAGGTGATCACGGCAAAATGATTTTATGTAAAATAATCATTAGGGGTGTGAAATAACACATATACAGTCAAGCCGGAAAGACTTCAGGAAGTAACAGCATGCAAAGGATATGCGACCAAATATTAAATATGATACTTTAAAAATATGTTAAAGCAAAGGGTATGAATACTTATGTAAATGAAAGATTTCAGTTTTCGATTTTTAATACATTTGCAAAAATTTCTAAAAACATGTTTTCACTTTGTCATTATGGGCTATTTTGTGTAGAATTTTGAGACAAAAAATTTACTCAATCTATTGTAGAATATGTCTGTAATGTAATAAAACGTGGAGAAGGTGAAAGGGGTGTTCAGACTTTCCGGCTTGACTGTATTTTGGAAAAAATGTTACATGTAAACAAAATTATTTTCTCTGAGCAATTATATTGGCATAAAATAATTTTAAAAATGTAGCATAAAGTATATCTTATTACCTGTATTGTATTGTTATACAGCCTTCTTCCACTTGCATGCATTAAACTATGATCCTCTCCAATGTTGTTTATTGCTTGCACAAAGTACACTATAAAATAAAGTACACTATATTATAAAGATCTAACTGACACATACTTAATTTATGCTTGATAAACGGGCTAGACGGGTGGCCAGGTGGGGATTCAATGTGTTCTGTGGACTTTTTAAGTCCAGACTAGAATGAAAGTCAGCTTTTCTGAAGTGTACTGTATATAATGCAAGGTGGTTTCTGGCATTCAGGGTGAATGTAAGTTAATGGTAGACAGTGAAGAACGTCAAAGCCTTATGGACGTCATATGCGCCTTATTTCCAGTGCCTAGATACAAATGTGTCCATGGCACAACAATGCTTTTTTAGGGGTGAGGCAGACCTAAAGCCTAAACTATCCAGGTATCCTGAGCTCTTTGGTTCAACGGTGACACCTGACCTATCTTCATCTTGTGCTGTGGGTGTTGAACAGGTTGGCAGTGCTGGAACACAGCCTGAAAACTTTGCAAGGTGAGTGAGGAGCAGCTTGGATAGATGGGCAGACATCAGACATTAGAGGTTTTTTTTGGCATGGAGGGAGCCATGTCGTGCACCCGTGTGTCGCACCTCAACCACCAGGCCCGAGAGCCTCTCTGAGCGGCACCTGTCCCAACATTTGCTGATTCCTGCATAGCCATGAGCTCACTGCCGAACGGGCGGCCGGAAGCCTGCACTGTGACCAGGGCCAGCAGGCCCGGGCCGGGCTCGGCCAAGGTCTGAAAGTTTCCCATGCTCCCAGGCCAACAGCGGTCCCCGCAGTGGTGCGCACAACCTTTGACCCGCCGAGCACCAAGGGCCCCAGCCCATTTGAGCTCACGTATATGAGGCAATCTGTGCTCAGCGGAAGCCGGGGAACAGCCGCGCCCCTCTCTGCCTCTCTCTATCTGTCCCACTCACACTCTCACGACCTGTCGGAAACACGGCAGACGCTGACGCACGCTGGAAATGGGAGGTGGCATTTAATGCTTGGATCATCCCATCCCTGGGAATGTGGGCCATGCATAGAGGATTTAGGGAATCACCCACCGACATAACCCTCTCTGCATCATCACAGGAATCTTACCTTCTCTGATTAATGCAAAAACCTTGAGTTTCCAACAGTGCTGTCTTGCACTTGTCCAGAATACTCCTTATGTCTTACTCCCTTTGTTCTGCATGTTTCAAAGTTCTTTTTTGAAACGCGGTCCAACAAAATGTTTTTAAGACAGATGAATTCATCCAAAAATTCATTTGAATATCACTAATATGTCTCAAATACCTAAGAGTAGCAGCAGGATTACTGGAATATCACAAAATACTGGAGGGGCTATCATCTCTTATTAATTCAACAAGTCCCGCGGGTTGGGCTTGGATCACACTCACAGCTCATGCTGGTTTTCAGGGGGATCCACCTCGCGCGACGGCCCGCCAGGTCCGACCACCAGACTCACTCGCCCCGCGTTTGACTGAATCCAGATCCAGGCCCCTGGTCCCGGGGGAGGCAGGCCTATTCATCAGATCCATGGGAGCCCCCGCCCTCTCACTAAATGCTACAATTAAGGACGTGCGGCCTGGATTACATCATACCGGTCCCGCTGTAATTGTCACGGAATATTACGGGCCTGATTTATAAACAGATGTGGGATACAAAAAAACCGTTAGCTTTCAGTGGAGCGACGTACATGATTCTGTTCTGACCTTTATGTGCCTGTGTGTGTGTGTGTGTGTGTGTGTGTGTGTGTGTGTGTGTGTACCCCTCATGCTTATTAAATTTAGCATCTCGAATTGCTACCGCAATAAGGGCTTCTAAAATATGTAAATATAGTGAACAGATAATTTTATAGGCTTGGGACTGCAGTGACAAATAGATTTAATCAGAGCATACGCATAACAGGAGTGAGTGTAAAGTCAGTGGGATTAAAACAAAACCAGCTGCATAGTACCCAATAGAAATGAGGAAGTATGTTTATTTTATGTTAATGTATCTGCGTAAAACTGTTTACCTAAAATTGTTTGTAATTCTTTTTTGTGCGGATCACGTGTTTTTTTTTTTCAAAGTGTGCGCGACCACCTGTTTGCGTACAGGCGGGAAAGAATTCCATATGCTTGCCATTACATATTCTTTCTTCAGTCACCCTCTGAAGTTACAGCTCTGCTGTTTATCAGGTGTCTGTCCTTGTAGCCTCTTCATCTTATTACGCGTATCATTTGGTGCATTTAAGCACCGTAAATCACTTCTACCGTACTGGGATTATGTCCTAAAGGGTCAGGGTGCTGGGCTACATCTTCTCATTAATTCTGCTGAAGAACCGACCCCCCCAACTTCTCATGCAATTGAAACAGCCTTAAGCTCCCACCCAGTACAGGGCAGAAAGAACTAGGAGAATTCCATAGGCAAATACCTGCTGCGTGCGTGATTGGTTTACTTTACAGTTTTTCATTGTGGACAAACTTCCTCTGGACATTTTCTTGTCTGTGTGTGAGTGTATGTGGTGGTGGTGGTGGGTGGGGGGGCTCTGCTCATTATTAATGAACGAGTGATTCCCGCTGTGGTGATCCCGCTATATCTGTTTGCTTTGCGGAGTGGTTCCATATGGAGGAACGGGCGGCGGCCGCAGCTGGGAAGGGGAGCCGGGGGAAGAACGGACTGAGCCTTCGCCATCCTGGGCTAGAGCCTGTACCGTGTTCACCCAGCGAGCATGTGACCCCCCCCCCCCAAATCTTCCACCCTCAAATTGTTGTGTGTTTACTCTGCTAATGGCTCATAAACCATTATGGGCTTACCACAAGGCTTCTATTTGTTGATTTTATGAAATGAATATGCCAGCACAGGGCCAGTGTTTGCCAATGTGAGCCATTGTTTGCTTGTTCATCGTTTTTTTAATTATTTCCTCCGTATAAATACGTATATGCCCTTACTAAAAAGGGCTATAGAAAAAATAACAAATAGACCTCAAGCAAATGTAGTTGGGAACAATATGGGCCAACTCATTTTACAGACCCATTTTTCAGTTTTAATATTTATATCTGAACTGTGCACTGATAACTATGTAAATCACTGCGCTGCTTTTGATAGGTCAGAAACCTTTCAGATGATTAACTGGCCTGTACACATGTATTTTTCCATATGCATTGCATTCCCATACACGTCAATGTGCCCCGTTTTGGCATAGCTGCTAAGTAATATTGTATCCCTTTAAGAAAACGAAATAACAAAAAAAAACACAGCAGAAAGGGTTTAAACAGGTGGATAAGGGCAATAAGAAGAGTAATTGTGTTGTGATTAGCATATTTCATCAGCAAAATGAGCTGATGCCATATTAAAAACACTGCTCTAAACTATGGAGAGTGTTCCCCAAAGAGTGGAAACAGCTTTAATAGCCTCACACTGTGGGAGACGCCAGGGAAACAACATATTTAAACAATTACCAGGCTACTGTAACTCTACAGAGCACAAACAGTGCACTCTAAATTACAGCACTTAAACTGTCCAAGAAAATGTACTGATACTTTGTATCAGTGAATGTACTGTGGGGAGAGAAGGGGGGTGGAACATGTTTCTTATGACATAAATTATATCAATCCATTTTTCTACTCAGGAAGCGCTGAGAATTATTTTCCTGCACTGCACACCGTTCCAAGCTTTACTTTTGGTGTTGAAATCTGTTTCCGCCAACCACACCGCCGCCCCATCCCGTCCTGTCCCGTCCCCCTGTCACTTGGCCAAAGCATTTCAATTGAAATATTATTTCTCTGATCTCTGTTATCTGCAAATGTTTTTTTTTGGATATAGAAATGCTTGCTATAGGCAAGGTGTATTTTTGTAAACATTTTTTACTCGATTTATGCAGGATACATAAGGATAGAGGTGTTTTGAACAACTGATTGAGGTGTTATAAACACAAATACATGCATCCCTTATGGACATTCTCTGTCTTAACTCGGGATTCGTTGCAGTGGAGGAGTGGGAAAGTGTGATCAAATTGCTTGATAGACAAGAGCAAATTGATTTCATGTGTGTGAGGAAGTTTTTCTATTAAACCTATTTATTTAAATGGTGTATCTCCAAGCTCGCGCTGAAATACTTGCTTATTATAAGAAGTCGCTTTTAATTATGTCCCCCCCCCCCCCCAACCCTCCTGCAGCCATTGTGCATGAGCGGCAGAGCCATTGTCAGCCTTCATTTTTGAGGGGCTAGGTGGTGCGGCGATTGTTTAGTCTCCCCTGTTCGGCCCCTCCTCCCTCTGCTACCCCCCCCCCCCCCCCCCAATTCCCCCCAGACGCCGCTGTGCCACCGTGGTCTACATCGCCATCTTGTCTGGGAATGGCCCTCGGTTGTTAACCCTTACTTCACACCTGCTACTCGGCACGAGGTCACAGTTCAGTGTGTTTGGAGCCGTCGTTCGCCTCAGCTGGTCCTCATTTTGCTTCCCCTCCAGGTTGCAGTCTTGTTTTTGAAATAACGGGTCATAGAAGTGGCGTACTCATTGTGTATTGCCTCTATATGGAAAAAGGTAGCGTGCAGAGTGGGAGGGCCTTTTATAAAGTCATGAGTATAATATATGCTTGTTTTTTTCTTATTATTATTATCACTGTTGTCAGTTATGTTATTAGGTTTAATGTTTATGAAGTTGATGATGGTTATTAGATTCACAATGCTAATGCGATGTCGCAGTGATAGGACTAGTGATAAATGCTTTCAATAATAGTGAATTTGTTCAGTCCCAGAAGCCAATTTGTTTGCACTTCTCCAGAGTTGAATGCCATTACTCAAAGTAAAGATCTCAAAGCCAGAAATTATATCAGTCTGCACTTATAAATACAAAATATATTTTATGTCTTTGCAGAGATCATGACAGTAGAATGAAGCTGGCTCTATTAAGGAAAATGTCTTCAACATTTAACACTATTAGCTTCTTAGAGCTCTGGGCCTGGCTGGGCTTTTGGAAAGCAGCCATCCTGCCTCCTGAAATTAGAGTTTTGTAAAAATGTATTTTCGTTTTCCCAGCATTAATATCCTCTGTCTGCCAACAGCCCCTCTGGAACATGAGGAATGGGAGAGCTTGTTGTATTTATATTTCCAGTGACCGGGCCTCTCACGGCACAGTTCAATAACTTAACGCTGTTGCCGGCTTAAACATTCCTCCACTTCATGATCGAACTGTCAATCAAAAGGCCCCCAGTATGCTCTTGTGGGGATTTTTTTAACACATTTTCAACAGTTCTCATGAAGGGTTGTTCATTTGTTTGCTAGATGCCAAAAAAAGCTATGGTAATGCCGTACTTTTTAAATCTTGAGAAGTACAAACAAAAACACACAATGTATTTGAACAGAATAAAAAATAGTGTAGACAAATATATTCATTTTTGATGACGGAGAGAGAGAGAGGGAGAGAGAGAGGAAGCGAGAGGGAGAGAGAGAGAGAGAGAGAGAGAGAGAGAGAGAGAGAGAGAGAGAGAGAGAGAGAGAGAGAGAGTGGCAGACATCGGAGATCCTGGCTCCATTATCTCACCTCTAGGTGCTGATTGGTCTGAGAAGCCAGGCCAGATCCAGGCGCTTTTCCCATGGAGATTAAACCATATTGTTTAAAGTTGTTTCAAACAACTCGCTTGTAGAAGGTCAGAGGGCAACCACATAGTAGTGGCTAATGGTAGCAAATAATGTCAATCATGTCAAATGACCCTGTGGCAAGACTTGCGCCTCCCTTTTTTTGGTGGAATGTGAGGAATGGTTGGGGGGGGGTTGGATGTTCAGGTTGAGAACTGCATGTGGACATGGGCCACTCTCTCTCTCTTTCTTACTCTCTCTCTCTCCCGCGACTGGGCGAACCAGACTGCCAGAGCTCCAGGCGCTCATGCCCCATTCACAACAGTGCCCGAAAATGACTCCCTAATTAATGGCCTTTCTTAAGGAGAGTCAATAGATGACGAGCGCTTACTGTAATGGGCATGACTAACACACCAACAAACTTCTCACCTGGCCCAGTCTCACTGCCAAAATGGCCTTTTTCCGTTTTCCTCCCCACCCCAAAAGTTAAATTAAGGGTGTGTGTGTCTATATAGTCCTAATATATGAATTTGTGATGTTTTATAGTTGTAATTAGCCTATACTGTGTGTCAGCCTCCTGATTCAGTCCAGCGAAGGGTAACAAACACATTTTGTTCACAAAAACAAATGAATCATCCTGCTTCAAAATAAAAAATTTTAACCTAGTAAAGTCTCTAGACAAATTAATAGGAGGCGAACTGGTGTTCAACATTTCTTGGCCCAACTCTCTCACCCAACCCCTCTACCCCCCATATCAGGCATAATAGATTTTAAAGTGATGTGTGTAAAAAAATTAAGATAAGAAAACAAATCCTTGTTAACCTTTTTGGACTTCAGATGGTACCACCCAGGCCTGCTGATCTCAGCCCGGCTGTGGGTTTGCCCCACACTGCTGCGCCGGGGGGTGATATCGGACATCGGCGATTGGGAGCGATGGGTCGTGAGACATACCCCACCTCCACACGCTGATGTCAGGGCAAATAATCCCACATTCCCAAAGCTTGATGGTGCTCACCTCTGTGTCCCCCCCTAGTGCATCACATGGCTGGTGGGCGAGAGGGCACGCTCAGGGGCTCCGACCCGTACCACTGTGTGACCCACGGATCTGCCTCTCCCAGGCTCCATATCGCTGCCATTGAGAGTAAAAAAATAAAACTCTACACACAATAATATTACGCATAAACTCAAATTCTCAAATATTACGCATAAATTCTCAATTGAGAATTTTTAACTAAAATGGAGTACATTTCATCCCTACACATAAACTCTGCACATACAAAGTATAAAAGATATGTCTCATGTCTGCTCAGGCACATTTTTGTTTAATAAATACCATTATCCATGTTTTGGCATTATGTGAAAATGTAGTTGATAATTACATATCAGAAATCACATGTGTATCATTTGCAGCCCATCATGTTTTTGGGTTTTATGTTAATTTCTGAAGACAGGCACCTATTTTCACTGCAAGACTTTACTGATTGTATCACTATCTCACTACAAACAATAACATGTGATTGATGTTTTCTGTGTTTTATTTTTCTTTTCATGGGTGGGTTTTCATGCACTGCAGAAAATGAGGTAGTATGGCTTAGGCTACCTATAAAACAAGAGAAAGATGACGGTCTATTACAGCTATTGATCTTGTTGCAGAATGGCAGTCATCTTATCACCTTTTGATCTTTTGTGTCGGGGGGGGGGGGTTACCAGGGGATACCACCAACATAAAGGTGGAACGTATACGTATTCGTACAACCAACGAATGGGGCCCCAGTAACAAGGTGACCGAATAATATTGAGTTCCCTGAGTGAGCTGTTAGTATAGCAGTTACAGAGAGACTGCCAAAATGGAAAGCCAGTGCCATAACTTTGCTATTGATGCCAATTTCCGAACACACTCCTGAACAGAAACAGAAGATTTTAATTACGGGTAGGCCAAATCTACCAAATGCCAAATCTCCCAAATTATGCTTTCAGGGGAGAGTGTTTACTGGCAACACACCATGATAGATGCCCGGGTAGCTCACAGGCAGAACATGTGTAAAGACATTGTACTACTGTTATTGTGCCACCGCTGCCAGCCCTCTAGACGTACTGCTTTTTGAATACCTTTAGAAGATGCTTATTGGTTTCTTTGAATTACAGTTGTTAATTTGCAATCATTTTTGAGTGGTTCATCATAACATGCACTGCATATTAAACAAGCTTTTATTACAGGTGTATTTATTCTGCTGGTCCATTGAGAACACAGTAAAGAGCCAGAGCAAAGTATGTGACAGGAGCTCAGGGAAAGGATATAGTAGTGGCCAAAGAATACCCAGACATTTTTACCTTTTTGTTTCTGTCATTGCCTTGCTAGCGACACCTAGCTTATTTTATGTTAATACCGTGGTTTGAACAAATGAAATTCCACTGACATTAATATATACACCAAGTAAGTGTCAATGCCTGTAAAGCAGGTGACCATGAGGCTGAAGAATCTGAATAAATTGAGCAGAGATATACCCAAAACATTGGGTGTGTCAAAATCAACTTTTTGATACATTGTTAGGAGGCAAGAACACTGGTGAGCTCAGTGATAGCAAACAACCTGGTAGAACACAGTAGTAGATGACAGAAGAATAATTTTAACTGTGAAGAAAAACCCATATTCAGCCCAAGATCAATAATATATATATATACATATATATGCCATTTGATAAAAACTAATTAGACACATTAGACACAGTGGGCTGATTGTGCAGCAGCAGTCCAAACATTTCTGAATCTCTGCCTGAATCAACAGTCTTTTCCCTAGTATGGAACAAGGGCATTTGTGTGGTTCCGGGGCTCAAAGGCAGAGAAATAGAAATTGATGCTCACCATCATGAAACTGCACAAACAAGAGTGCTGTCAGCACAGGAAGTCTGGTTCTGACGCCAGGCCCTACGATTACAGATTATACTTTTTACCTTACGCAATGAAGAGCTTGGACACAGGCACTGTGGTCATGTTTCATCCCGAAAGATACCTGATTTCTATTGGTCTTTCAGCTTAGTATATTATAAGCATTTATTGTTGAGCTGTTGCCCTTATCCAGGTCTTTTTAAAATGTTTACCTGGATACTAGATGCTTACTTGGATTGGTGTTACAACAGCTTTTAAATTCAGATTCACAGGTCCAGTTCTCTAGGCACTGCTCCAACCAGCCCCTCAAGACCAACTGACCAGCAGTAAGTAGGTCTGTATTGCACTGGAGCTCTGTTTTAGTGACATTACTTTTGTATTCTTACAGTGTGCTGATCAGAATTGTAAGCATTGTAGTTCCCCTTGGATTAAGATGGCTGCCAGGAAAACGTACAGTGAACTTGCTCAATTGCGTAGAGAAACTGACCCTTTTTTTTCAATTGATGAAAAATTGGACCAATTTGAGTAGTCACAAGGTACATTTCTAATCGGGACTGGATTTTGATTTTGATTTCTGTAGTAAGGGTACATTTTGGCAACAATCTCAGTCAGATCACATGGCACCAATGTTTAGCTTGGGATAAACAAGCAATGGCTAATGAGCAGGCCGGGCACACTGTGTCTTCCAAAACTGTTATGTCGGACACTGTTTGTTGTGGGATTCAAGAGGTCAAACGCATTACAACAGGCAGGTTCTGAGGTGACGGTTTATTAGCGGGCCTGCAAATGAATCGCTGGAGTATTTGCTCCCAGCAACCCTCTGTAAAAATTCCTCAGTCGCTACACACATGCCACTCTGCGCTTAATCTGTTTATTGCAGACCTTTATAGCTCCACTGATGGGGGAAGATTGATGTCCCCTTTCCCGCCACAAAGAGAACAAGCGAAAGGCCGGGTGAGTCATGGACTCCTTGGCATGCTCGGCACACAAATGAATGTGTGGGACCTTCCGGGTGTTTGTGTATGTGTGTGTGTGTATGCGTTTGGAGCGTGCAGAGGTGGCAGTACACATTCGGGCATTTATAGCACCAGGCACCCTGGGCCTTAGCTGAGTGTTTGCACTGTACACTTGTCCAGCAAGTTTGAAAAATGTACTCTGAAAATTTTGTTTCTTCCTTTCTGCTCCTGTATTTTTTCTTTC